>JAABNY020000032.1:22883953-22902001 GCA_015164015.2 Brevimyrus niger
CGGGGGGTGCGGGGCACCAGAGGGGCCCCCCCGTGAACCCTCATGCCCCCCTTTATGGGACGTGAAGTTAAATGTTCATGTTCCTACCCAAGATAACCCCCCCCCCCCCCGAGCCTCGCAACAGGTCACGTAGCCGCTTGGCCTGCAATCACAGAGAGGCCGGCGGGGAGAGGCTGTGGTGAACTCCGCTTCCCTTAAACATAGGGGGGGGGGGGCACAGAGCCGCGAGGGTGGGGAGGCGTCGCTTACCTGGGAACGAAACACCGGTGGAGTCCTTCTCAGAATAAGCGTGGAAGAACTGTGAGGGAGAAGGACAGAGTCAAACGGCTGAAGGGAAATATGATGCCAAAGAGGAGAAACAGAGTGAGACACAGAATAACCAAGCAACAGGTAAGTTGTTACATAAGGGTCATTTAAGCTGCAGATTGGTCTCCGGTATATATACCAGCTTTCTCCCTCAAAAAGCTACAGTACTGCTTCACTGATCAGCCACTTAAGCAGGGGGTAAAGAGTAGCAGGAATACTGTAGGTATTTAAGAGAGAACTCCACTATGGTAAAAGCCATTTTTTTCTATTTGTATTAAATGCTGAATTTGTCCAGAACACCATTAAAACTTCATGCACTATAACACTTCATGACATTATTATTGTTATTGATGATGATAATAGATATTTCATGCAAATAAAAGCCTTCCATTCCCAAACAGTCAAGTTTAATGACCACATTTTTAAACTGTATCCAATATAGTCCTCAACCTTTTCAACTGTTATTGGAAAATACACTGATTAGGCCAAGCACCAAGTTAAATGTTGAAGATACGCAAGTTAGGAAAGAGGACCAGACAGACAAGCAAGAGCAGAGACACTGGCATCCTGGGGCGCCTGCGCAGCCCACCTTCACAGTGGGGTACCCCCTGATGCCAAAGTGAACGCAGGTCTTTCGGTTTTCTTCAGCTGCGCAGTCAATGGCCACCAGATCAACAGCAGGCTTCCATTCTGTCATAGCAGACGGAGAAACTGCATGTTACACGCCAAGCACCAATGCGCAGACACACACTCACATGAACCTGCACTCATATCTTTGTGGGGACCGTCCATTCATTTCTATGGGCAAAATTCTAATCCTAACAATGACAGCCCTAACCCCAACCCAGCCCTAACCTTAACCATAAGTAACCACTACAAAGCTCAGCTCAGCAGCCAGGAGTAAATCTCGTGGGGTCTCCAGCAACCCCACCGAAAGGTGCCATTTAGTCTACCGCTGGGAGGTCTGAAGTGGTTATTTTAGTACCTGGATAGCTACCTGCTGAGTTCATGCAAACAGGGAGCCCTGATACCATACCTGCAGTTAAACGCTTCTGTCCGGACAGACCCTTTCAGAATCATAGAAATCATTAAAATGAATGAAAACACTTGTAATCCTAAAACATAAAATGTGCTAAAACTATATTAGAACAAGTTCTAAACTGTACATTTAACCCCATGAATCCAATGTGTTTGTTCAGTTAACGTTTAGCTTATAGCACTTGCATATGAAATCCACCTCCTACCACAGTTAACTCTCCTAAGCGCTACTTTTAAAACACCAAGTAGGACTACGACAAGTATGAAATTTCTCTGCCCCTTTTGCCAGAAATGTTCTCCCGGCCTACATATTGACTAAATTTACCCGGCAATACTTCTTGCTAATTTAATTCCTACTGACCTAATAATCTGCCTTAAGAGGATGTAAAACTGTCTATTTAAATCCGCGGGCAGACGATAAAGGCCACGAAAGAAAGTATCCCCGCTTATTTGGGGCGATGTGCCGGAACACTCTGTCCTGCGGGTCCGATGAAAGAAAGATCACATCAGTGATCGGACCATCCAACATCCCACGGAGGAGACCTAATAGCCATGCAGACAGTCTTATGGGGGAACCCGGCTCCTTGCTGACAACTTATAGCCTTTACGTTCAAACCTGTGATGTATAAAGCTTTAGCGTCATTTGCCCAAAAATCACATGGACAGGAAGAAATGGATCAGCTATAAACTGTAATTTTTGGCTTACTTAAAGCGAAAGATACCCTATACCCCTGTAAGGTGCGCTACGATGCAGACCTGTCCATAAACATGATGCACCTGCACGTACGACCGCCTGCGTCTGAATAACAATTAGTCAGGGTGCCAGACCTATCATGTCCCAGCTGTTTCAGTGCTCCTTTCCCTTTACCCTGAATAGTTAAGACTTGTAACACCCTGTTTCTGGGAGTCTTGAGCTCTTTTGAAGATTATTCATATATTTATGTATGTATTTGTAAGCGATTATACATGATGTTATTGTATAGGGAAACTACTATGCAAAGTCACGCGAATAACTAGTTTCCGGGATATTCAGCATCTGTACCCATTCGCATGAACTCCCGGCACGATTTACCAACCTTTGGTATCCATGGCTAGGTTCTTCCACACCGGGGAAAACGCCACGCAATGCCCGCACCAGGACGCGTAAAACTCCACAACCAAAGCGGCGGAAGAGTTGAAGAGCACCGACTCCACATTGTCGGGGTTTAATAGCACGATCTGATCAGACTGCGAATAAAGTCCAGTTTCGGCCCAAGGCAGAAGAGCCGAAAAAAGGACCAAAGCGCAGAACAAGCAATGTTTAAAGGCGCCCCTCGCAGTTAACGGAGACGTGGCACAGCGCCGATACTGCGCCATCTTCCTATCGCACCGCTGGCCGACGGCTACTGTATGCGAAAGTGACAGAAACTTTTCTTCTTCTAACTCTCTCACTCCCTCTTGCTCAGAATTCGACGCAGAGAGGAGGAGGGGCTATATTTTATTTACCGTACTCGCTAAGTCCTGGTGTTCTCGGCAATTGTTCGGCTTGTGTTTTAAACAAATGGATGTCAGTCAACTTTATTTACTGTAAATGATATTATTATTCTTTTGTGAATAAAAATGCCGCAGGACTGTCAAAGTCACCTCTGTCCTCTCTACAAATTTCTCTTATCCTTTTACTAAACCAGAAAACAATATTAGGCCTAACTAGTAAATCATTTGACTAGCAATATTAATGTGGTGATTACGAAGGACATACAAAGGGAACGAGAGGCTGGGGGTGCTTCAGTCCTGAGTTCCCCTTTTCGATCACTGACGATCAAGCAATATGTAAAAAGGGGTTCCCCCAGTCCCCTCCCCCTGGCCGGGAAATTATTTACCGAGTGCCCCTTTTCATCACCGAAGATTGCGTAAATTTTAACGGGGAGGGGGGTAGGAGGGACCATCTTGTCAAGCAGCTGCCCCTGTGCATTAGATTTACAGGATTAGGTAATTTAATACATACAAAGAAATCACAGTTTAGGTGAGAAAGAGAAAGGCGCGAACCTACAATGTTTGCAGCACTCAAATCACGCTTTTGCATGACGCCCCAACCGGCCACAGCCACTACGCCAAAGACACATAAACCAGGTCCTTACCCTACAGACAATGTAATAAAGCGGTTACATACATATACATGCATGTGCAGACTTTTCTCGGATTGATCATCTCACGCTAGCCAGCAGACCAAAGTTGGCAACCCTATAGTTTTACGGTTTGAAACAGATGTAGTGTAAAGGTGCCACTCGTGTTGGTGGCTTTGGACGAAAGCAAAGCAACAGTCAATAACACTACGTTTTCCCTGCTATGTGCATTTTGTGTATTCTGCACATAAAGGCTGCACCAGTTTCAACAGGTGACTGAAGGACAGTGACACTGTTCATGAGAACGTGTGAACGAGGAGGAAATAAGACCCAGCAAAATACCACCCGTTACCGGGGAATGGGGAAAAACGCTAAACACTGCCACGGCGACATGTTAGCTTGAGACACCGCTATGTAAAACATTTCACATGGCTTTTTATTTTTATCAACAGTCCGTGGCGTTATTTCATCCATCCATCCTTTCCGTCTAACCACTTACCCTGGACAATGGGTGGGGGCACGCAGGCTGGGGTACACCTTCCTCTATGGGACACCCGTCCATTACGGTGCACACGCGCACAGTGACATTATGGATAATTTATAGACGTCTACTTGCTTGGTCTGTGTTTCTCTGTAGGACATGGAGGCAATTCTCAGGAAACTGGGAGATCGTGCAAAGTCATCACACAGAGCAGTGATGGGATCTGAGCCAATCCTCACAGCAAACAGGTAAAACGGGGTGGAAGTATTTAAGATCGTTTACCAAAAAGAATTGGCAAATAAGAGGGTCGATTTACGAATAAATGCATATGCATCAGCGACTGTAGCAGGAGCATTTCTAGCTATTGAAAAGTTCAGGGAGTAAGTTAAGCGTACCTGGGGCTTTACTTCTTGTTTTTGAAGTTGGATTGGCATCAGGGCTAAAATACTCGGGGCTATAGCCTCGGGTGATCGGGCCTATTGACGCTCAGGGGCTGTAGTGAAGTGAGCTAATTAGGATTTCATAACATCCGAATCAGGACACGAGCTGCAATGAATGTAAAACACAGTATATAAACCGCTCACCCCAAACAAAAAAACCAAATACTGCATTTCAAACAATTAACACAAAATGTATATCCATACAAAAGTACATGCAAGACAAAAACAAACAAGTTTAATAACAATAGTCACATTCTTCTGGCTATTAGCCACAGGGTTT
This sequence comes from Brevimyrus niger, assembly GCA_015164015.2. NCBI lineage: Eukaryota > Metazoa > Chordata > Actinopteri > Osteoglossiformes > Mormyridae > Brevimyrus > Brevimyrus niger. The sequence goes on from JAABNY020000032.1 coordinate 22,888,601, forward strand.
GTTTTTATAGCCAAAGCAGTCTGTCATTTATAGGACGAGAAATCGAGATTTAGACATATGAACCCCTTTATTTACAATTTCAAAGCAGAATTTATTCAAATAGATATGTATACTATATACATATTTGCATTCACAAAGAAAACCTGATTTTACAACTTTACAACCTTACAACCTTATTGGTGAGCTTAACCGAACTAGAGAGAATGTTATATTATACACACCTCCAAGTCTCACTCACAGTACATTTTCCTTATAAATAGCTACATGTTTCTGAATTACAACACGCCTTTAAACTACGTATCAGAGAAATCGAACATTTGTGTTCAAAATCTCAAATATTTGGGGTGGGGGGTGTCAAACATTTCAGGTCCAGTCTGGAAACGTTTCCACAAGGCTCAGGTGCACCTGCTACAATTAGACGGTTATTTTACGTACCTACAGCAGGTTTTCAGAAGAGGCCGTCATCATCATCATCTTTTATTTATTTTTTTTAACACTGAACTTACTCCTCTGAGGTCATATGCAAAGTCTACCATAAATATCTAACCCTGGTGGCTCTAATTTGCCTACAGATACAGAAGTAATGCATAGCTAGGCAGAGCGACGCTGCAGAATGCCGCAGCCTGTGGACGGCGGGAGTCCCGTCAGTAACCGTTAATATCACAGTGGTGTGCCTGAGGGCGTCACAGCCCTCGGTAGGTACAGCTATCCAGAATGGGGCTGAGCAGATGAGAAAGCCAAACCCCAGATCTCCATCCACCTTTCCCAAGACCTTTACATGTTATACAAATTATTTACTTGACAATATCCAAATGACCATGAGCAAAAAAAGGCAAAAGAGACATAAAATTGTGCAAAATTTCCTGCAATCTAAGGACACTTATGTTCAATGACCTGTGAAGTTGACTGATGAACAGGGTAATTCTTTGCCCCCTTGGAAGTATTAATGTGTAGCGAGGATACGGAGCACACTGTTAGAGAGGCAGGGGAGGTGGAGAGAGGACAAGCCCGAGTACAGCCACTATACTGACCCAAAGTGACTCAACTTGTCAGGCAGTCGCCATGCCCATTGTGTACATGACGGAGCAGAGTGCTCTCATTAACATGTTAGAAGTATTGCTGGAATTCTTTCACAGAAATTTGAAAATATTCCCTGAAAAGGCAACAGGCTTGAGAGTGTTTTTAAGGTTGGTAGCATTCACCAATAATACAGAGTAAAAGGGTACTGCAGTAGGCTTTCAGAGGGAACTTGGTGGTGGCAAATATCACTCTGACTTGTCATATGCAGTGTTATTTGCAGTCAGCTGAGAATAGCAGAAGAGCCCAACCCATTTGTAAAGACAAATAAAGTTACGTGTAAATGAACCTGTTGTAGGTGTGTGTATACGTGCCAATATTAGAGCAATCATAGAAGTGGTGACAAGATACGCTTAGAATAAAAGGAAAACAGACTCCTCCCAATGAGGCACTTGAACATGACTAAAATGCAGATGTTCAGCATGACCAGGAATAGCTAAAAGCACCAGGCTGTTTGGGCGTCTCAAACCACTCAGCATAAAAACAAACGTTTAGTCTGCGTTGTGGATCTCACCACTGACTGACGCGACTCTCTAAGCCAGCACTCCTTCCCAGATTTTTAGAAAAATCTATTACATAATTTTGAACTTTGGTGGGGGTGGGGTTTTCTTAATTATTAGAATTCCCTGAACATCATGTAAATCACTTGCATATTTAAAAAGTTTGAGTATTCAAAATGAATTTAAAACACAGTCCAGTGGACGCAGGAGGTATTTTTCCCAATGGAGAACATGCATCCCCTGTACAATATAATACAATTTCAAGGCTTTCCCCCTATTCCCAAAAGAACAGTGCTCCATTTGAGATCTTTTCATCATTCATTGAGTAAAATGTCTGGCTATGCTGGATACCTCTCTCTTTAATCTTAAGCCCTACTGGAGATCCGCCAGGAGAGTATCTCCCTGATAAAATTACGAGACTATTTAGCAGCGTTGATCAAAGAGGTCAACTACACAGGTCATTCAAACTGAGCCCCACTGCAGAAACAAGAGTACAAGAGTACAGCATCATGATATATTGGAGGTCAGATGAGCAGGCCATGTAGACCAAAAATGCACTTTAAAACTGACCAAGAAGCTGAATTCAATTTGTTGATGATTTCCAGTGGAAAAAAGGCATGTACTGCTTTAAAAAAAAAAAAAATTTGGACAAGGTCTTCAAGTTGTCTGGCCGAAGGCAACAGGAGATTAATGGCACGTAAGGTGCAGAAGTTTGAAGGAGTGCCTGACAAATAACAGGATTACGTCTAAGAAAGGGATGTTTTTGCTTTCTTTTCCTGAATTTGGACGAAGATGTCGACAGTGTCCTTCAGTAAGGTGTCGAAGATGCCATCAGCCAACTGCATCTTGACAAAAAGCTCATCCTTGTCGTAGTTGACCCACTGAGACTCCTCTTCATGTAGCTCCTGGACCTGAAAATAACAGAGGTTTGGTACTTTAGCACAAATTGTTCTGCTTAAGAAAAAGTATTCTTTACATGCCTTGCTCATGAGGAACTGAAGGTATTGCCATGACATTAATGTCTGAAGTGGCCTATAAGCGTTAATCTCAAAACAACAGCTCATTACCAGAATATGATCCACTCTGTCACGCTTCTTCCGCCCAAATTTCAGCATTTTTTGCCAGTCTGTTTTCTGGTTCTGGTCTTTCATTAAACCCAGCAATTTTAATACTTCAGCAGTGACAAAGGCCTGCATGAAGGGGGACAATGTAGTTTAACATGACAAACAAGTGAATGGACAGATGACCAAAAACAGGGCAAAAATAGGCAGATCAAGTGACACACACCTGGACTTCTGCCATGTCAGCAGGACATTTCAACCGGCGGAAGTACAAGGAATTCAGACGTCTTGGTTTTGCCCATTGAGGCGGATGGACATCTATATTCTCTGAGAAGATCTCCTGGATGATCTCCCACGTCAGATCAAACACAGTCTAAAGAAAGAAAATTAGTTTCTTTTATTGGTACTCTTGTCTACAAATGCATTTACATACCACATATATCTAGCCTCAGCACAAGGTGTTTGCCTAGAAGCTCTTGTAGTGAGGGGTAAATTACTTTATTTTCCATCTTAGGGAGTAGGACTGACACTTAATTCTATGACTAGTATATGTTTGACTAGTGACAAACATCCAATATCAGCAGAGACCCATAGTCAATAAAATGTCAAAATGGTCATTGACCAATTGCTGATGGGTAGAGAACAGAATGACCAGTTAAGGGCTTCCCATGAGCAGCAGGCCTCACCTGTCTATAGCTGCGTTTGCTGAGATGCACAATGTCCTGCTCCTGGTTACCACAGCCTAGGTAATCTTCAGGGGCATGTGGAGGAGCTATTCCAACCAGACTCTGCAGACCCCGGCCCAGGTCACAGCTGCTCCAAATCACCTGAGTGGCAGCGCTCACGAGCTGCTCCACCTCAGGAGCGCTGTGTGACACCACCATGGCCGGCTCCTCCTGGAGCTTGGCTTGCTGGGGGGGCTCGGATTTGGCCGGGACCTTGGCCTGCTCCGTTCCCTCGAGGTCCAGGAAGCCTATAGGTGCCGGCTCCTGCCGCTGCCACTTCTGCTGTTCCTTGCGGGAACTGAGGCCATAATCCTCATCAAACCAGTCCTGCTCTTCCCCAAAATCATCCAGTAGCTCCCGGTTCAGCTCCAATACTGCCAGACGTTTGGCTAGCTCCTCCTTACCACTAATACCCAACACAGGGCTTTCCTGTGTGGGGGGGAGTGGGGGGGGATTTTATTAGAGGCTTTTATGCATCAAGCATGTGAAGAACAGTTGGAATCCGTCTTTCCAACACAAGGTGATCAAATACTGAAGCCAAACAGTATAAATTTATCTTCAAACGTGCATGTAATCAACAAGCAATGAATTTGTTCATTAACAGCAAAGACAATGTCCAGAAAAAGGGTTTCGATTTAACAAATGCCTCTGCAAGGATGAAAAATGCTTTGGATTTGCTTAACCTTTGTACTTTGATATCAGACCCTAGGAAATCTAAACAGAGGTATTTGGATACATGTCAATATCATTGAGGGAAAAAAAAACTGATGGCTCTTCTCTTGCAGAGGTTTGTTATTGGGCCATTGGTTTATTCATTTACCTGATGCATCATGTTTGAAAGGTGAGGGAAACAGAAAAAGCCCAAATTGATGGCCCAAAACATACATTTTCCAAACTAACAGTCTATAAGTGATTTTCTCCCCTTGTTTATCTAGACAGCCATGATTAGGAGATGGATGAGGATCTAGACTTACCGGACGAAGGCAGAATTCTGGCGAGGAAAGCTCCTCCCGCCCATCTTCAGTGAAACTGGGTAAATTCTCCAGTTGAGCATTGCAGGTGGTGACATGGTTTGGGGACAACTCTTTAAGGTCACTTCTGCCCCCGTCATTTCCTTTTAACTGATTGGCAGCCAATATCTTCTCATTTTTATCATTTCTGATCTTTTGGAACTGCCTAATGGCATCAGACACAAAGTTGTTGAGCAGTTTATCAGTGAGAGAGCCGACGTTCTGCTTGTCAAACCTTTTCTCTGCATCAAACTTTTCATTTTGTTGGGCTTCCAAAGTGTCTTTCTCTTTAGTCAGAAGATCCAGTAATGGGGTGGAGGCCTTTTCTATTTCTTGCTTTCCTACTTCAGTAATTAACAGGTCAAAGTCACCGGTTGTGGCATCTTCCAGCTCCAAGATGATATTCCTGCTCGTTCCGTTAGGCGTCAGATGCTGTGTCCCATTAATTTTCTTATTAGTATTTAATTTAAAGTCACTCAGTTCTAATATATCAGACTGTAAAATCGGGTCTTTATCAGATACATCTTGTATTTTCAAGCATTCAAATAAGGCTTCACTGGAGTCGGGGGGTGCCCCATTTCCTGACTCACTGCTTACCCTGGACTGTCTTGTGTCCTGTAAAGTTCCCAGCTTAGACAGATCTTCAGCTTCTGTGTGCTTCTTCCTAGACTCATCATCAAACTGGTCATCAAAGGAGGAGTCTTCGTCTTCAGTGGTGTCCACAAAAACCTCAAATTTCTCAGACAGCAGTGATACCTTGTCAGGTGGAGCAAAGATGCCATGGCCTTCCTTGCACTCAAAGTACACTACCCCATCATAGGTCCCATTATTACTTCCCTCAGACTTGTCCAGTTCTACACCTGCCCAGAAGCCCTTTGCAAAGCTGGTCGGCCCTTTGAACCGAAGTGTTCCAGGTTGCACGTTGCTCACCAGGACCCGGGCTCCAATGTTAAAATCAGGTATCGTATCCACAGTTTCCGAGGGGGGAGGAGAACTTGGCGGGAACAGCTCAGGACTTCGGTTCCCATCCTTAACCTCTGGCACTATTTCTTTGGAGTCCTCTACTTGGGCCTGTAAACCCAGAAGCTTCTCAGAATGGGAGGTTTCACTGGCAGAGGTGAGTTTTGCAAGAAGCTCTTCACTAATTTCTTCCTCGCTGCTAAATGTGGGAGACTTGCTATAAAGACACTTCTCTGGATCTGCAGAGCCCGTGTAACCTTCCTGAGGAGCAAACTCTACTGACGATTCAAAATCATCATGATAGCTGTCCACACACACCTCCGCTGTAGTACTTAAATCCTCCTCCACTGGGGACAGATGATGGGGGGTGTACAAATCTTCCTTGTTGGATGTCTTTTTCTCAGGCAGCTGCTGGTCCTTGGGCTCCTCAGCAGCAGATCTATTAGGCTGCCAACTGCTAGACATAAGCTCTGCGTCCTCGAGGCTCTCTCTTCCCTTCATTTCTTCACTGATGTGGAGGCCCTTCTCATGCTCGCTGCATTTCACAGAGTCTTCCTTCAGCGAGTCCTGCTGGTGATCAGTAGGTGAGATCTCTTTGTCCAGTTTCAGGGAGTGAAAACTTCTACCCGCCGACTCGTCGGAATTCAGTCGTTCCAGCTCTTCTTCCACATCTGACCTTTGACTGGAAACAATGCTCACAATACTCTCCTCTCCAGAGTCCATGGGCAGCAGCCTGGCGGCTTGGACAGATGTTGACAGGAGATCAGATGAAACATGGTCCTTTAAACTATCGTGGTGCTCAGGACTTCCCAGTACTGGAGTTGGAGTCAATGCTGGGAGACCTTCATCCAGGGAATTCTCTTTCGGGATAGGTGTAAATTTATTATGGTCAGATTGTGTGAAGTCATCTAAAGTTTTGGAAAAAAAAATTCAAAAAATCAAATACTGTTAAATGACAACACGCTGCATAAACAAATATACCAAAACGCTTAATTTGTCCTGTAAGTGAAAATATGAGGGAAACACAGTTGGAATGAAATCATGCTCGTCAGGAGGCCTGACCTTTCTTTTCCTTCTCGGATTCTTTGACAATGTTCCAGTTTTTCCTTGTTTCCGACCTGTAAGGGGATGATGAAATATAATGACCTGTCAGGCTCACTGTCATATACAAACACATGGCAGCAGCCCGGCTTCGAGCCCGTTACCTCTGCACGTGTGGGGGTTTGATGCGCGGCTTCTCTGTGGCTGAAGTGGGGGCTTTAATCTGAGGTTTCGCTGTGGGTGTCGCCTCCAGGTCCTTACTGAGGTCGGCTTTGGTCTTCTGAATGAAGTCATTGTAGCACTAAAAACAATAAGAGAAACAAAACAAACCAATCTAACTGCAAAAATGTCCCTGATGCGGGGCAGGGGGAGAGTAGCATGGTAGAGGGGGCCGCAGAGGTTGCTTATGTTCTATGGCATCATCCAGAGCGGAAGAGGAACATACCTCCAGCTGCTTGAGCAGACTGGCCTCTTGTGCTTTCAGCCGCTCCTTGTGGCGTTTCTTCTGCTCTTTCTTCAGCTGGTAGACGACGGACTTGCGTTTGCGCAGCTCCTCCTTCAGAGCGCGGACGCGGCTCTCGATGTCACTCTGATCAGAGGTTTGTTCTACATGGGGGTGGGGCGAAGGCATATTAAAAAAACCTGGGTCTAAACCAGGCCACACAGATCATCCAGCAGAGGACACACTATCTGCATGGTCAGTGAGGTTCCCACAGCCTCCTCCTCTGGTTTCTCCCCACTGCTACTGACCGGACTGTTGGGTTGAGCGGGACTCGTTGGAAGCGGGCCGATCTGTCCAGGATCCGGAGTGGTGATGTGATTTCCCCCTGCTGCCGTTCTCGCTGTGTCTGGAAGTGCCAGTCTTTGATGGTGGAGACTGATGGACAACAAGCAGAATGGGCAGGTGAGGGGACGCTTGGTGTGGTGTCAAGGTGCAGAGAAGGACAGACCCTTCATACGGTCCAATCAGATGGTAATTTAGGACCAAAAAAATCTGAATGGACGTCTCGTTGAGTTTCCCAAAATCAAAATCACATGAACTATCCGAGAATATGACGGCCCGTAACCAGAGGCCAGTACTGTGCACAAATGAGGAGAGTTAGGCATTATGTTGTATAAGTGAGAAACAAATACAGAAACACAGAGAGACCTAAATTGTTTCCAGCTAATGTTGCAGTGTTTTAAAACTAAAATCAAACCCTCTAAAAAACTCACACTACACAGCTAGCAATTATTAAGCACTAAAGCAGATCAGACATTTCAAACGACTTCCATACTGCCACACTTAAACCTAAATAACAGCTTGAGGAATGTTACTGGGGGGGGGATCCCCTCCCCAGAGCAACCTACCAGCTTGCTCTCCGAGTCAAAGTCCTCAGAGTAGATGGAGGTTTCCTCCTGGCTGAGGTCCTTGTGGGGTGAGGACAGCTCAGAGTCGGGGTGCCCGGCAGAAGGACTGCCCAGTTCCTCAGGCACAGAGGGCTGGCTGGAGACTGTCACAGCTGGAGATTGATCTCCATCTTGCCCTGTAAGGTCAGGTATTATTAACCATGCAGATGAGAAGCCATTTCATGTGTCTAATGCGGAAGAGAAAACCCAATAAATCAGACATCAGTGTTTTGTGAGGTGAGCGGGCTGATCTCTCTTGTACCTTTCGGCGTCCTTCCATCGAAGCTGCTGGCAGGAGCACCACCGGGTCCCTCCCTGTGGGGGCGCTCTCCTCCCCAGGCGGCCAGGGCACGCTGCTCCATGCTGCGCACCTCTGCCTCCTCGGCGTCCAGACGCCGCTTCCACTGCAGCAGCTCCTCCGCATGACGACGCCGGCGCATCAGCTGCTGCTCACGTTTGGTGAGGAACCTGCGGGAAGGGCGGGTGGAGGGGTGGGGCGGGCGAGAGGGAACAGTTGGAGAAGAACGAGAGGCAGGTCGGCCGGAGAGGGAGAGCGACGGGTCGGGCTCAGAACCACACTGGGAGGCCGAGCTGGGCCGGCGGTGTCACACTGCACACGGCACACAAGCTTACCTCGGCGGGGCCGACCCAGTCCCCAGCAGGAAGGCCAAAGGGGCATTAGATCACAGCGAGGGGACCCCGGCCACCGTGAGCGCGGACATGCCGCTTATTTACCGGCCATTTCATTCATGCATTGATTGAGCAGGAGGAGGTTTTAAAAGGCAAGACACCTCTGAAATGAATTCACAAGCAAATCCACCCAGAATTAATACACGGTGCGTAACGCACCAGCATGTCTCTGAGGGGTGCGGCTTTGGGATTTCCAATATTTTGCAGTCACATTGCTATTCTGGCTAGAAAATGAACAGTTTGCATCTCCTTGTGCTATTTTATAAAATCTTGGCAACAGATTTTAAAAAATGGGGAAAAAAATGATGACTGGGCCTGGGGAGTGTGTTACGTCACAATCCGGGCCCTTTCGTTTGTCTGAGAAGCTAGAGTCAAACCTGAAATTTAACTAATAAAAATGAAAAACAAAAAAACAAAAAAAAAACGGCTCCTGACTACGGCAATAATGTTACAATAGCTAATACTCCACTCAGATACACAAACACTGCTAACTTCATCACAAGCCACGCTTACTTAAGGGCATTTAGCCAAGATTCACGGCACCATTAACCAGATAAAATGCTATAAATGGTGCATTTTATCATCATTAAATAATTTATCAATTAAGTAGAGAAACGTGTGCTTTAGCCCTGCACCTTTATTTACTCGGGCTCCCGTTAGCCATTTCCATTACCTGCTGATAAATCATCTACTTGATAACGCCTGAAGCCACCCAGAGGTTTGATTTTCTCCGACGCCTGTTTAAGATCGAGGGGTCGTGGGGTCTCGGGTACAGGCGCGTCAATCAGTCTTAATAAACGACAATCAAAGAGTGGCCTTGGGGAGCTGCTCTCTGGACGGCAGGGTAACAGTGACAGGAAATGCAAGGAGATTCATTCTGTGCCGGAGGAAGGTCTCCGTCCCAAACTGAAAGTGCTGCACTGGGCCCCAAGCCGTACTCCTGAGACACATGAGGGCTCTGCACATGGCCTGGGAGAGGAGCCTTGTACAAACAGCACAGCCATATCAAAGCGAGCACAACCTTTGGCCATCAAACAGTAAACAGCGCCTGTGACCTTCCGCACTTTAGCCTGGTTCACTCGGCCTACACCGATGACCGCTTTAGGATGTCAATACATTCCCACATGCTACACACTGAAGTTCACATTCTTTTGTTATTGTGACCAAGACCAGCAGGCAGGAATTCTAAATTTTTACATGATCTGAGAATGGGGACTGTATAAGCAGAAAACATGGAGGGTCACAGAAATGAGAAAATAGTGTGCAGTGCTCTGTGCTCAAACTGTGGCCAAAACGCCTGCTCGTTTGAAGAAGGCAGCATCCACACCCCCCCCCCACACCCCCCAAACTCCCCTGGGAGCTCCCCAGCAACACCAGCCCTCCCTCCCGCCTCCCCGCGGGGGCAGAATGAGAGCATGCTCCATGGGACAGTGGACAGGAGCCGACAAGGCACCAGAAGAGGCGTGGGCACTGTACCTGACCAACTGGCTGTAGATAAACTGCTGGAATTTGGGATGGAGGTTGGGGAAACAGACACTGAGAGAGGCCCAGTGGTGAGCCGTAAAGACAGAGAAGAAGTAGTGGACAGGAGAGCAGTGTCTACAAAATAAAGCAGGGGAGAGGGGGGGAGGGGGGTTAAAAACATGAAGAGCAGAAACCGATGGGGGACAGAGGGTCAAGGATGGTGTGAAAACCACAGAGAACAGGGGAGGGGAGAGAAGAGTGAGTAAACATGAGATTTACTGCATTTGAACGTTTCCCTTTTCACCACACGGCGTGACTCAGGGAAGATGGCACCACAATGCACGTGCGTGTGCACCGTTAACCCGGTATGTAGCACGTGTGATAAAAGTTTGATTAGCACATCTAACTGAGGCACACAGCACATTCAAGTCCTGAAAAGGCAGTAACAACAGCTTAGTTTCACCCTCAACCAACTTAAAATGGACTGGAATAAGAACAAAAAAGCTTAAGCAGATATGAACCATATTTTAAGGATGGAATGAAATGGCCACAGAGGGGAAAGCATGCCCTTTCACCCCAGGAATGCTGCCGTTTCTCCTGATCCTTGTCCAAGTAAGACCAGGACAAACGGCTAAAAGCAGGTTGCAAGTGATGTACAGCAGGAAATTCAGGTTATGAGGATGCCTGAGCTCTGCAGGGAACCCGCAGAGTTACAGTCACGCCCCCTGCTGTTCGCCGGTGTAAAAATGAACAAATTATCAATGGACATGAATAGGCACAGTGCACGTTCATGGCGGTGTTAGGTACACGCTCCGGGGGCCGCATTACTGTGCTCCGGGGGCCGCATGGAGCATGCTCGTATTCGCAGGCGTGGACCCGCCCACCCCCCCACAGCGGGCTGTGCGCCCTGTTCCTGCGGTAAACAATGGGGCTTTGAGAGCAGGATGAGAGCGCTGAGGACGGCACAGTGTCGGTCCGCTCTGCACCGCGCCAAGCCGTGCCGCGTTATAATCAAGGCTGAGGTGACCTGCCAGCGTGGCATGACGCTGGCATCCAGGGCGAGAGGCCTGCCTTTCGGTTAATAACACGCCAGCCACTGGGCTCTGCGCTGTCGCCTGTGTGATGGAAGATGTAAACAGTGCCTCGTGCGGATTGTGGAACGTGAATTGAAGCCTAAAAGCAGTATTAAACCTGCCAATCGTGGGACCCCTTAGTCAGGGGAATCCCCAAGTTAGGACAGTGCAGAATTCATTCTTTTGTTTGCTGACTGATCACTGCGAAGTGTTTATGCCCCAAAAGAGCCCCAATGACTATGGCTCCAGTAAAATCCCCCATGGTGCCGCGCAGTATTACATACGCTATCCTGCCAGTGCTCTGGCGCCTCCTACCGCCAGTCCAACTTTAATGTTGTACCGTCATCTCAGCCTTACTTATAAGGAAATGGCACCCTTGAATTGGAGAATGGCTGTCACTCCCAAGTAGCCCTTATAACAGTGCAATTAGACTTTAATTGGAGAAGCACAGCTGTAAGTCTGTAATGACATGGAGATTATGGGTGTTAGTTGGGAATGACACTAAGGATTAGGGTTAGCGGCAGTAATTCCGTAAAGCCATGGAAAGGTGCACAGCAGCATCACGGCCTTCCTGAGAGCTACTGGCCGACACAGGAAAGCCCAAGGACCAGTCAGGCAGGGCCACCAGGCTGGAAACAGCAGTTGGGGGCTGATCTTACTTCTCATCCATGTGACATCGCATTTTCTTCAGCTTCTGCATGATGCTGCTGGTCTCGCTGCCCGAGACGGAGACCGGGGAGGGGCTGCGTGTGTCCAGGTCCGTCACACTCAGGCTGGGGAGGGCCGTCTCCTCGGCTGTCTCTGGGACGGTGGCGTCCTGTGCGTGGGGGGGGGGGAAAGAGAAGGTAGGGTCTTAACTTCCACACCAGAGGTGTCAAACTCCAGTCCTGGAGCCCTGTGGAGCTCAGTTCTTTCCCAGTTCCACCATAAACCATTAAATGATTCAGCTCAAGAGCTGTGCTGTAATTAGCATGAGGAGTTGAATCAGGTGAGTTAAATGAGGGTAAAACTGTGGAGGGCTCCGGCCCCCCAGGACTGCAGTCTGACACCCCTGCTCTCCCATATGGTGTATATGTGTCTGTGAGCGGCACCCCCAATGCTGGCCCCCAGCAGACACCCACCTCGCTGGCCTCCCCCGCGGACTTGAGGCGCTCCCTCAAGCGCATGGTGCTGTGCCGCATCCTCTCGATCTCCTCCTGCTGCTTCAGGAGAAGCTGCCTCTCCCTCCGTGCGGCCCGGTTGGCTTCCTGCAGTCGCTTGATCTCCGCCTGTGGGCCGAGGGGCCGTGAGCACGGAGGGGGGAGGGGGAGCCGGGGGTGGGGGTGCGGCTGGGCTGCGCACCTACCTGCTCCTGCTGCAGTTTCAGCAGAAGGCCCCTCTGTCGCTTACGCAGGGGAGGCATCATGTCATCCTCTCCCTTATCCCTCAGCCTCCTGGGTTAAGAAGATGATCTTACAAACGTCCAGCTAAACAGCATGCGATAAATCACACTCATTCTTATTCAAGCAGTTTGCCCGTTTTCAGTAAAACCAGCCTGGGAGCCAATCCCAGAACCTGGGGGGACATTACAAGTCGGCAGACACTCCCTGTCGGTCTCTCACAGACAGAGAGGCAGGCAGACAGAGAGGCAGGCAGACAGAGAGACAGGCAGACAGAGACAGGCAGCATGCCTCTTCTGGTGCTCCAGCCAGGCCAGCTCGGCCCTGGTCTTGTCCTTGAGCGCCTTCTCGCGGAGCCGCAGGAGGGAGCTCTGGTGCTGGGCCCGCACCTCCTCCTCCGTCATGTACTGCCGCACCATGTCCATGGTGAAGCGGGAGAAGCTGTTCTGGCCGCTGGAGAAGGGCTTGACACCATCCTGCGAGAAAGACAGCAGTCAGTTACTGACACACGGCCCACTCCGGTGCTGCCTTTCTACACCGCAATGTGTATTTATTATGCCTATTACATAAACTCAGTCACTTTGGATTAAATTATATAAATTAACATAATTGGCTGCCCCAGCTCTTTAACAGGGCACGCACTGGGGGCGGGGGTGGGGGTGCCAGCACATTTCCAGGGTGTTTTGGTGAGGCATCCTCTGAATGGAGATGACTGGAAGGAGAGGTGTGTGGTTCCCGGTGGAGACGGTTTTAAATGACCATCACTACAGTTAAATTAGTGACGGACAAACACCCAGAACATCAGCCTCAATGACTCACTGTCTGAATAAGCGAAGCACACAGTAAACAACACCCAGCGGCACCTCACTCCAGCAGAGCGAGAACCACCAAGCGGCACCTCACTCCAGCAGAGCGAGAACCACCCAGCGGCACCTCACTCCAGCAGAGCGAGAACCACCCAGCGGCACCTCACTCCAGCAGAGCGAGAACCACCAAGCGGCACCTCACTCCAGCAGAGCGAGAACCACCCAG
>JAABNY020000032.1:22903659-22938669 GCA_015164015.2 Brevimyrus niger
CGGACGGGCGAGGGGGGGGGCGGTAAGCTGGCGTACCCGTGCGGCTCGCTGCCGCGTCTCCTCCAGCTGCCTCCTGCTCTCCAGCTCCTCTTGCTCAGCCTTCAGCTTCAGCCGGAGCAGCTCGTGTTCGTGCCTTTGCTGCTGAGTCTGTGGACGTGTGGATTTTAAAGAGGAGCGAGAGGGACGACGAGCAAAGGGGCGTGGTGGGGGGGGGGGGCGGCATGTGGGGCCCACCTGGAGGATGTGGGCCAGTGACACGCCCTCCTGCTGGGCCAGGCCCACGGCCCTCAGGCGCTCCGCGGAGGCCAGCTGCCGCACCGACTCCTCCATGGCCTCCAGGTAGTTGAGTTCGGCAGACATGCGCTGCTGCAGTGCTGCTGGGGGGTACTGAGGCTCGCTGGGGGTGGCGGCTGGGGAGAGGAGGACGAGGCAGGAGCATTTAGTGGGCACCTGGCGGGTCGGAGGTGACGCATGGCGGAAGGCGCTTCCATCATGGCTGCTTCATTTAGCCAGCAAACGTCATTTCGTACAGCTTTCATTTTCACTCAATATTCTAACCCAATTAGATTATGTTAGAAAGATTATATTTTCACTTTAGTCATGTTTTTAGCTTTCAATAGTATCACCCCTGTCAGTGCAACTGAAACACAGGAGTGAGCCTAATTAAGGGCCCAGTACCCTGCTCTGTATTAGATAATCCTATGTGACCAGAGTACCATCAGAACACATACAGCAAAACCATAAATCCCAATATCACAGCACAGGCTATTTTTGCTGTAAGGATCACTTCAGAGCCATACCTTAAAAATAGCCTAACTATACTAAATCACAACGATCCCAGAGTACAGCCTGGCTCCTGTATCTTCAGCAGAGTCATCTACTCATTTCAGACCAAGACCACGATGAACACCCATGCAGACGGGACCAACAAGTTAACTAAGAGTGACGCAGATCATCCTCAAATCAGCAGTTTGTCCTTGGAACTTAAAAAGCAGTTATTGCCAAAATTCAGTGATCTGAGCAGAATATTTAACTTAACCCGATGTGTGATACCCAGTGTGATCGCACGTGACATGGACACCCCCACCCCAACAGACCCTACCTGTGACCCCAGGCTCCACACTGCCCCCCGGCCCAGGCCGAGTGGACCGGCCCGAGTGCGGGGATGGTGCTGAAGGCCAGCCGGCGGTGGAGAGCTGTGGCGAGGTGGCTTTGTGGCAGTCCGTGTGAGCGGAGGCGATGGCGTCTGGCGTCGTCTTCTGCGGAGATGTGGACGAGGAGGGTGCCGGGCTCCTGGGGGGCCCCGTGCTGTCAGAGGCCGAACTGCAGACACAGCGAGAGCACTGACATCACTAAGGGCGTGAAGGTGAAGAGACGCAGAGCACAGAGACCGTGGTATCAAACCTGGCAGGACCTGCAGCTGCAAACAGTGCATGTAACTGATGGCGAAAATGCCGAAAACCAAATGGGAAAAGGATTCAAAATGCCCAAAGGTGGGGAGCCGAGCAGGAGATGCCATAAAGAGGATCAGCAGGAGCAAGCGCGGGGTCCTGGGCGGGGAAACACCAGGAAGAGGCAGAGGCCTCAGGCACCGAGTACGCACAGGTCACAGCAGAGTGGGTGAGTACCGTGGTTTTAATAGCCTGGGAGTCACACAGGTTACCTCACCCAAAGTGTGAGCTGCGTAGATAAACAAATAAAGCAGCATATTTGACAGACGGTAAAGAATGACAAGAATTTGTAACCTGGTCCCAAACGCAGTCACAGGTAAACAAACCCCCTGCTGGCGTGAGGCCAGAACTGCAGCGTTAGAGAGCATGAGTGCCTGGCATTAAATACAATGGAGCCTGTGTTTCTCCCCCCACTGCCCAGCCCACCCCCAGCTCTCCTCCCACGCCTAGCATGGAAGCCTGGACCACATCAATTACAACACAAGTGTTTTCACCCGTAAGTGCTGATCCCAACATATTGGTTCTTAACTCTTTACCTAAACCTCTTCAGCACAATCAGGCTTTACAAATGACTGTTTTCCCTGAGAAGAAAACAAAGGCTCATGATGATCAGTAAACAAAGTACTTCTTACTATAGCAGACAAAATGAACTACATTTTGCTGTTAAATGCAGTAAAATAATGAAGTACTTGTTGTACAACAACCTGATCTTGTACAACAACTCAACATTTTCTGCGGCATCCTGAAATAAAGTATGTACATCATTACATACTGTAAAAATAAAGTGGACACAGCAATATAAAGTCACGATTTATCAAGTAATGCAGCCAAGGTGTGAGGGACGCAAGGTGCATTAAGCCAGAATGGCTGTGTGTAAATATTTAAAATTGATAATACATTTGTAAAAATCACATATTGTTTGTCAAGCGTGAGGTACAATAACTTCCTTGAAATGTATTTAGCACACCGCTGTTTTTAAAACTTACCAAAAGCTCTTGATAGCAGCTCATCCTTAAAGTGCTGTCTTTTAATGCACGACACGGGATATGGGGAGAAGTGAGCAGAGCTCACAGTGGAAAAATTGCACATGTGCCTGCTTTGTGGTTTCTGGTCAAAATGCTGTTAAGAGCAACACCAGCACTGGCAGAAAATAAAGCGTTAAACTGGGGACCTCCCCCCTCGAGCTGTACCCTAGTCCCGGTCCCAGCGAGCCCCGAGCACCCCCACCTGAGTGGAGACAGGCCCGAGAAGCTGCGCAGAGTGCTGTCCGAGTCCACGCTGGGCCTCACACCCGGGGCCGAGCCCCTTCCCTGGGGTCCCCTTCCCTGGGATCCCCTGCTGGAGTCCTGTGACTGATTCTCGGAGAGATCGGAGGACTGTCTCTGCTTCTCCACCGGGGTCTGCTCCAGAGCGCTCTCTTCAGGACCAGTGGAGGGGAACCATAGCTTAGTGCACAGAAAGGACCAAATACTGGACCTATAGTATAGCAGAGGACTAATATGCGTTTTCACAGTCATGCACAGCCTGTCACAGAGCGCAGGGAGTCACCTCTCTTGTGGACAGAGGCTGCTGAGCACGGTGACGACAGTGGCGTGGAGCCCAGGGAGCGGTGAGACTGCGAGCCCGGGGTCCGGATGTCAAAGGGAGACCTCCGGCTCAGAGACTCATCGTGGGGACTATGGATCCCGCTGATGCTGCTGGAAATAATAACCTGGTGTCAGTCCGTTAGCCAAACAAAAACGCAAATCAGAGGGATCAATAAATAAGACTCCTCTGGTACAGGCCGGTACTGCGCTCATGTGTCAACAGCTCCACCTAGTGGAAAAGCCAGGATAACATCCCCCAGGGTGGCAGCGCAGATTCTTTCAGATCTTTAATGCAAGTGGTCACTACTCCCCTCCAGAAGAACACAGAGTCCCTCCCCGAAAGAGGTTCCCCCCACCTGAGCCCGGAGTTTGCTTTCTTCCCTGACCGGCTGCTGCCCCCGCTGCAAGGGCCGGAGACAAAGTCGTCCTCATACCCGGCAGATGCAGTGGGAAGTGAAGGTGAGGAGGTCCTCTCTACTTTCTCCTCAAAGGCTGCAGTAAAGAGGGAAGAATGGCGGAACAGTAAGCAGCTGACTGGTGTAACCAGCAGGGACTGAAAACGAATAAAATGGCAACAAACAGGGGAACCCCCCCCCGCCACACCAAAGGCCTTGCAGAGACTGACCTTTGCTGTGGCCCCATAGCTGCTTGGTGAAGATGTTGATGACGCTGTGTGGGCTCCCGCGGGCCAGCTCCTCCCAGGGACCCCTGCTCTCCGTGCCCATGCTCAGCGAGCGGCAGGGCTGCTGCTTCAGGGTCTCCCTCCTGAGGTGACCCAGCGCCTCCATGGCATCCACCTCCGCGGAGTCTCGGAAGGCGAGGGGCTCAGCGAGGGGGGACGCGGCCCCGGGGCTGCCCTCGCTCCCGTGGCCCTCGGACAGGCTGCCCTCGCTAAGCAGTGGGCCCTCGCTGATGGAGCCGTCGCTGGAGGCGCGGGGGCTCGCCGGCTGCCCGGGGCCGGGCACCTGCCAGTGCGTGCCCGCCAGAGGCCTGCTGCTCTCGCCGACCTTCTCGCCCACGTTCATGAAGTCGTGCAGATTGCCCACACCGGGGAGAGCGCCATCAGGGACATGGAGCCCGGCTCCCAGCAGCGGCTCTCCGCCGTCGCGGACGGGCGGGCTCACCGGCTTGGCCCAGCGCTCGCCAGTCTGTGCCGGTGGCCCCGCATCCGCGTCCTTGCCGTAGGCCGTGGCAGCCAGGGCCAGCTTGCGGGCTTCCGTCTCGATGCGGGTGGACAGGCAGGCGGCCGTGGCCTTCAGGGCATCGATGCGGCTCTGCTTGCTCTTGGTCAGCCCGTCGTTTAGGGCCAGATGCTGGTTGTGCCTCTTCTGCCCCGGCATGCCTGCTTCCAAGCCCAGCAGCTGGCTGAGGAGGTGCCCCGTGGGCCCTGCAGGGGGGGACAGCGAGCCGCTGCCTTTCAGAGTTGCTCTCATGCCGTCTTGCTGCATCCAAGCCACTCCGACCCCCAAATCCTCCCTGAGAAAGAAGATGCAGCAATACAAGTAATGGCATTATTCCCACTAAGCCCAATTTTCTTGTGGTAAAGACCAAACATGACAATAAAGGCGATAAACGAAAATAAAAACATTCTAACATCAAACGGTCAGTAAAGTTACTGTCTCCTGCACTCCTGCAGCACACAATCCCTGCTGACTTCACACTGAAGCGCTGACGTGTTTCATGCACCCCCAGCATGCACGTGCAGTTTCCATGGAAACACACAAGCTCCACGGGCTAAGGCTGCCAGAGCAGCAAGATGTCACATGACTTCACAACCTCCTGCGTCTTACCGTTTTGAATCTTTTCCTCGTTTTGGACACGTGTGTAAGTCACTCCCCATGTTTACCAAAGATTACCTCTAATGCCACTAGTTGTGTGACTCTCAGTCTTTAAGGGTTTCAGGCTGACGACTTCAGAAACCTACAAAAACCTCCCTAACAGATCAGCACCTAAACACACCTTCCTGCACACAACAGTCACCTCAGAGAAAATCCACTGTTATATGCTCTGGATCATAAAAGGAAATGTGACCCCCCCCCCAACCATTACTCATGTGTTTACAAAAAGCATCGCCTCAATCACAGAGTTAACTCACTCTCACAATAAACGGCACGCACGACCCAGCATGCATTGTAATTGACAAGGCTGAGAGCAAACTCAGAGGTGCAGCTTTCACGCGCTAACGCCCTCTACTGCCTGTGACTGCAGGTCTTACAGAACAAGTCACTGGACAAGGTTAAACTTAGAGAACTTGACGGGCTGAATGTTAGGGACTTTATATTAAAAAAAAATAAATAAAAAAAAAACATCAGGCGTATAACATACATCACAGATATTCAGCCAGAAAAGACGGCAACGCGACGTTTATGCGAGCGGCAGGGCTGTAAACTGCATTTGCATTCATAGTGAAGCCATCAAAGTGGAAATGACCTGGAAATGCGACTCCCGCATGAAGACCCTGGAGCTTTGCTTTCATATCACTTTAAATGTTCTCTGCAACGTTCCTGTAACGTTACCTCACACCTAAAACGCACACCCGCAGGAGTTTCAGAAACGCCCACAATACACAAACTACAGTGCAAACCATAAGGATCTGGACAGTGACATTATTTTAATTTTGGCTCTGTACACAATGACTATGAAATGAAACAAACATATGTTTGAAGTGCAGATTCGATTTACATACATTGATGCCTCACCTTGAGTGTTTCACTTCGAATACATTGTGACGGGTTACAGAGCCGCAATAGTCACTGTCCAAATGCGCATGGATGGCACTGTATTTCAGGACAGTTGCTGTTCAGCAAATACACAAAATTTAATGAAACCCAAAAGGGGAGAGAGCGGGCCGGTCTCACCTGGAGAGAGGAGGAGCCTGAGGCTCCGACAAAGAAAGGTCACTGCTGGAGGAGGCGCTCTGTGGCCTGTCCAGGCGTTTATTCTCCTTGTCAGACTCCCCCGAGGGCTGGAACGGCGGCTTCGGCTGAAGGACAAAAAGCGAGAGTTAGCAATGATCACCTGACCGGGGCGGCAATGCCCAGAACCTCAGGAGAGATTTTTATTTTTTAACATGACCACTTAACAGGCTGCCCATGGGAACCTAAATGATGAGCCCAGATTGCACTGCGACTTATCAGATGTAACTTTTTATAAGAAGCAGCCTGGGGATGGTGTCCTTGGTTAATTGGACAGCAGCCTCCCTAGTGCCACGCTACTCTCACAGTGAATTAAGCGTACAAAAGCCCTGTGGTTGGCTATCATACCCACCCGCAGGCCGCCGCCCACCCACAGGCCGCCGCCCACTCACAGGCCGCCACCCACTCACAGGCCGCCACCCACCCACAGGCCGCCGCCCACCTGCGACCCGCTGCTCTCCGGTCCGGCCTGCTCCCGCAAAAGCTCGGTGTAGGTCTCCCTCAGACGCCGGTGCACGGGAGCCTCGGGGGCCCGGGACGCGCCCCCTCTCTGCCGCTGGTACAGTTCCCGCAGCCTCCTGTTTCTGCACTCTGCCTCCTCCCTGGCGGCGCGCTTCTCCTCCTGCTGTCTCTTGCGGCGCTCCTCCTGCTGCCTGGCGATGTAACACCGCACCACCTCCGCGTCGTAGTGCCTGCGCTTCGGCGCCGCCTCAGCCCGAGCCGGGCTGTTGCTGCGGGCACGCCTGCCAGGGGCCCCCGGTGCCGACCTGGCCCTCGCTTTTGCCCCCCGCGTGCTGCTGGTGGCAGGGACCTGCTGGGCGGTCTCCATCTGCAGGTCATCCAGGAGCCCTCTGATATCGGCGGGCAGCACATCCCCGCACGCCGCCTTCTGGACCCTCTCCTCCAGGCCGCCGGAGGCCAGATCTGCCTTCGGCCGGCCCTGGTTCTGCTCTGTGCTGCTCGCCCTTTGCCTCCTGTTGGACTCGGGCCGTGGGTCAGATTTTGCCCGAGGGGGAGGACCCACTAAGAGAGAGGACACACATTTAAAAGAAACGCCACTCAGGGTAAAAGGTAAGGGTTTGTGTAGCTGTGACAGACAGACATGGCAAGCTGTAGGCGTGCGTGAGGCACAGTAGTAACAATGATGTGGCGTCCATAACCTCAGTGGAGAGGAAAACCCCACACAGCAACACCAACCGCAGCTTTAAGGGCAGGAAAAGAACACGAAGCACTTTGTCCCAAGAAGCCCGTACTCGTACGTCAGCGCCACACAATGTAAACAACACCCCCAAACCACTTCCCTTGTGTGCGTGGCAGTTTAGAACATGCCACCAGGGGCAGGCCAGAGTAAAGCAGCCCCACAACCTGTGCTGTGAGTCAGAAAGAGGGAATATAACACTGCTTTTTACAATCAGTGGACACAGCGACCAACATGCGTCTAGAGACACTACATTCCTGTAGGGGCTGTCGCTGGGCCTCCAGACCCATCAATAACAATGTCTGTTAAATAAGAAGCCTGAACCTCTGCTGTTTTATTATCAGTTGCGATGTCTAATGAAGGACTGAAAGTAAGAGGTTGTAAGACTGTAGTTGCTTTTGCCACGGTGACGACATTCAGGCCTCACCCACCTCTGCTCTCCCCAAGGTTGGTGGACTCTGGCTCACGCTGGCGGGGGACACGAGGCGCCGGACCGAGAATCATTTTCACCAGCTTCTGACCCTCCCGCCAGGATGCGGTGTTGATCACTGCGGCTGCTGAGGAAGAGGACAGAGAGCGATCAGAGGGGGCGTCTCTGAACGACACACGGCCCACCCCTGACCCCACGATGGGGACGTCCAGAACATTCCACTACGGAGTCATTGAGAGCACGGGGCAGGATGAGACGCCAACCCCTCACAAGGGACATGGGGGATCCCAGGATGGAACAGGAGTTGCTGAAGAAAAAGACCCCATATCTGTGGTGGTGGGAGGCTAGTGCTTACCGGCATCACAGACTTAAGATACAATTAGAGATGTAACGATAAAAATCTGGCCAATACCAATAGCTGATTAATAAAAAAACTGACACTGATACCGATTGTTTCGGGGAGTTTTGCTTAAGTAAGCTGAAGGAGACTCGACCCAAATTAATTACTGTTTTGAATTTTTGGAATATATTTATCTTTTGGTATGAAAACATCAACTAT
The DNA here is from genome assembly GCA_015164015.2 of Brevimyrus niger. Classification (NCBI taxonomy): domain Eukaryota; kingdom Metazoa; phylum Chordata; class Actinopteri; order Osteoglossiformes; family Mormyridae; genus Brevimyrus; species Brevimyrus niger. Next base: position 22,911,799 of record JAABNY020000032.1, read on the forward strand.
ACAACAACAGTTTCAAAGTACTATATTTTATAACTGTACGCATCTTGTATATTTATAACAAACTGCTGTCAGTTATTGGCAGAAAGCTATGAAACAAAGAGACTCCTCCCCATTGAACCACTCTACACAGGCAGGTGCATCCTAAGCATTTAAGCATTTCAGTCTGACTCAGCAAGACGGAGGGGAATATTTTGCAGTGTCAAAAAAAAAAAAAAAAAAGATTTTCTTTGTGGAAAGGCTGATCAATTCCAGTTAAAACTCGACTGATTAAACCAGTCCTCTGTGTGCAGCACAATCAGGCTGCGGCTCAGAGCAGCAGATCCACACGGAGAAGCAGCTGATGGAAGATGGATGTAACTGTAGATTTCACAGCACTATTTATATCACGGCCTGCAGGAGCAAAGGACGCGCGTGACAGGGCCAGCCTGAAACACCATCATGAGGGGAGGCGGCCCGGCATTCCCATGCTACACATAGCGACCATTTCTGCAAAACGCACCGGGTCCATTTGCTCTGGTACCGAGATGAATCGAGGCTTGCTGTACATTGCTGGCCAGGATGGGCGTTAAGGGGCATCTGTACTATGCTGAAACATGCAGGACAGCACAGGCATGCTACATTAACGCCTTCACAGAACCCCCGACGTGACACAACAAAAATAACTCTTTGGCTTTACCCCGTTAAAATTTTTCCAAAAAGTATCCAAGTGCCAAGAGTCAAATTTCCCCATGCATATCAGACGAGGAAACACACCAAATGAAAAACCATCATAGGATACAGAGGAACAGGAGCAGACAGTAGAGGGGCCGCACCTGGATTGGAATCCGCCTTGTGGGTTTTTCTCACGGGCTTGGAGCTCGGCCTGTCCTTCTCTGTGCCTGTAGGCTTTGGCTTGATCTCTCTGCTTTCTATGAGAGAGAAACAAAACCCTTCATTAAAGCAGATAATCACCAGACACTGAGGTGTCAGCGCTACAGCGCCAACCTTTAGGAAACCCGAAAAACCTCTGCAATGGGAACCTCCAAGTTCAATCGTACTTTACAAGAAAGAAAAGTAAGAATAGTATATAGAAGGGAAAATGCATATAAACTGACTTGGTAACAGATCAAGTTTCCAAATTTGTCTACAGGAAGTTTGGAACAGTAAAAATATAACCAGGACTCGATAAATGGATACTTAGGGAGAAAAGAAAATGAACAATTTCCATTATGTGATTCAACAACTGAATAAATTGCAGGGCAGAAAAACAATAAATGTGGCAACCAAAGCTATACATCACTTAGTGTTTCAGCGATGCAACTGCTGAGCAGCAGAGACACCAGTGCACAAGTATAAATGCTTGTGTTGGTTAGGGTGTAGGAGCGACACATAAGTATAAATCAGCCGAGAGGGACGAGAGTGAGAAAGTGGGATAGATAGAGAGGGAGAGAGAGAAAGAGCCAGGCAAGGGGAGGGGGGGCTGAGAGAGGGGCATCCATCTACTCCAGTTTCTCCCCAGTGCCCAGCTGTTCCTGCCAGGGCTTGAACAACGCACCCCCGCCCCCCCCCCGTTCTCCCACTGAGTCCACTGGCACCTTCCCGTTTCCTCAGCCAGCGCCTACCTGACGGCTGCAGCGGCACCTCCCTGTGGATCTCGCCGCTCCCCTTTCGGAGTTCCTCCTCCTGCCACACTTTCCCGTCGGCCGTGCGGATCCTCATCTCACTGGGGTTGAACCCTGAGAGCAGGCAGAATCCTTTTAGTTCAGGTGAGGATTCTTGCCTAGATTTTGCATCCGGCCAAAAGGCCTCCGTACGATGCCTGTACCTTTGTAAATGGGCGCGCGAGGGGCAGCGGCCACCTTGCGTACTTTAGCAGTGGGGACGGCCAGCGTGCTCTCGAGGCCATTGGCGACCAGCAGGGGGCGCTCAAGGTGGCCCATCCTCGCCTCTACGGCCACGGCCTCCTCCAGGTGCTCGCGCTGCCTCCGGATCCTCTCCTTCAGTTTCTCCAGCTTGTCGTCAGGCTGCCTACGCCTCAAGCCCTCCAGACGGCGGGAGGCCGAGCCGGGGCTGGAGGCCTGGGGGGCCTCTGGGGTCCCCTCCCACCGAGGCTGGCGCAGGGCATCGAGGGCAGGCCGGTCGTTGAGGTAGCGCACCACTGTGCTGTCCAGCGCTGAAGACAGGACGCTGTCCGAGTGGCGGGTCTGCTCGTCGCGGGTGTCCCGCAGGTACACCAGCCTGCTGAGCTGGGCATCGTGGGAACACAGGGAGGGGAGCTCCGAGAGCAAGGTCTGGGGTTCGAGCTGGGACGGGGTCAGCAAGGGCGGAGTTGGTTCCCTGAGGGGGAAATGCCACACATGGTAACTGCCACTGAACACACACTCACACAGCACAGACACAGCAGCAGGAACTGAAGTGGCAGAATTACCCCCTTATCAGAAACCTGCAATTTGACCATCTGCAGTTTGGAAGACCACATTTAAAAGCTGATTGGAAACTAATGCTTATACAGGATTACTGCATGTTTACTCAACAGCAGCAGAAAGTCAACCTCTCAAGCCTGGCAGCCAACTTGCGCCCAGAACCAGTGGAAACTCCTACAGGACTGTTGGAGAAGCGTTCCAGGTGGCTACATCTGGAAGCTGGAGGAAAGAACGGCAAGAGCCTGCAATGCTGTCATCGAAGCAGAAAGGAGCCGTTTGGAAGAGTCTAAAATTTGAGTAAATTTTGAGATGGTCTACTGGTTGTTGCAATATTTGATATGTATTACTTCATTGCCTCAGAGCCTTTTCCTGAAAGGTGAATAAAATAGGTGAAATAGAGAAATGCATTAAAAGCAGGTGTTTTTCAATGACATTATTTTACTAAGGCTGAAAGCAGGCATATAAATATTATCGCTTGTTTTAAGCCTCAGGTAATGCCTAAATGTCTATTTTATAAATGTGTGTACTCTACTACCATAAACCTGAGATGTCCCTCAAGATTATTTATCTGTCTGTCTGTCTGTCTGTCTGTCTGTCTGTCAGTCTGTCTGTCTGTCTGTCTGTCTGTCAGTCTGTCTGTCAGTCTGTCTGTCTGTCTGTCAGTCTGTCTGTCTGTCTGTCTGTCTGTCTGTCTGTCTGTCTGTCTGTCTGTCTGTCTGTCTGTCTGTCTGTCAGTCAGTCTGTCATACAGACCCTAACACTAGATGTGAGGAAAGAGATGTGATCTTTGGATAAAAGTCAAATGATATCTTAAGAGCCACTGACACCAGATAGTTGCAAAGGTTTCACAAACTCTCTCACAAGCACACTACAGACCTATAAGAAGCGAGCGGCTCCCTGAACTCCACGCAGTTGGGTCTCCTGACATTGCTGTCCAGCGTGGTGGCCCTCAGGGGACTGCGGGAGCTTTTGTCTGGGCTGCGGCGGCTGTGAGCTCCAGGCTTAGAGAGAGCGGGGTCAGTCATCCGTCCATCTGCCAGGGAACAGAATAGGAAGCAAAGGTTTTAGCTTTTGCAGAGGATATCCAATGCAAGCTGTGTTATGACAGAAATAAAACACCGTAACATAACTTTACAGAGACCGCCGCTGACTGATAAAGTTGCACGCAGCTTACGCTTTCATTTCAGTTTTGTGGATAAACAGCACCTCAACACCGCATTATCAAAAACACCCTGTAGCAGCACCCATTACTGGCATCACAGACCACAAATGCGCTCTCTCACCTCTGCGGCTGACCTTCCTGGAGCGGCTGCTGGGGCCCTTCAAGTCCATGAGCGAATCCAAAGCCACGGTGGTGCCGGGGACGGCCTCCAGTTGGTTTTCGATGTGCCGTAACTGAGGAGACATGGCGGCCCATCCTGGATTACGTTCGCAAGCATTTACTGAAGGCGAGTCACGGAGCTTTGCAGCGAACGGCCGATTGCTTACTGACACAAGGACTGAAGGCACAAAAGGCAGGACAAGGTCAGTTAACCGTCAAATAAAGCGTTTAGGCAATGAACTCATACCACACAAAACACAGCACGTGCTGCTCAGCCAAGCAATCAAACATCTTTACTCACAGCCGCTTTGGTCTGACTCAGACTCTTCCAGGCAGATGACAGCTCTGAAACAGCAAGGGTGGGGAAATCATCTAACTATTGAACCTTCTGAACCTTTACTGTAGGAAAGCTATCAGCGCTTAAGCACGTGCAAGAATGTAACTAACACCATAAATATACAAGCTGACTAAACATCCTCTGAAGGCATAGTGGTTTCCTCCCACAGACTGCATCACAGTGGAACAGGACACAGTGACCTGTGCCAAGGGACGTCTGCCTCACAATGGCAACGTAACACCAGCAGTGTCCCATTTCCGAACACGCATGCATGTATAGCAGAAAGCACATGCTGCAGCACTGTGCCTGACACTCTGCTCCTTGTCGCAGTAGCAGCTTTTTAGCTCACTTTCAGTTTCACATTCCAAGTGCTGAAACTAGATGTTTTTGCATATTCGGTTAAGTTGGAAATGGAATGTTTGGAAGCCCCAGCAGCATCTGTAATGCCGACCCTGAGCACATACACCCACCAACCCCACAGAATGCTCTTAAAGAGGGGTTTCCTAAAACCTTGGAGTAAAGCAGTGACTACACCCTATAGGTAAGAAATAAGCCAATGTGGCAGCACCTGTGCACATTCTGGAAGCTCACGACTGACCCATTTTGAGCCTCCGAAGAACACTAAGACCTATGCAAGCAGAAAGCTGCAGAAGCTGAACTGTGCGTGCAAGACTGACGCCTGCATGGAGGACGCGTGAGAAGGGTCTGACCTCCCCCGGTGTCCGCTCCAACAGCCTGCGGCGCCGTCGAACAGGACACTCCAGCTAACTTGCGGTTCCACATTGCTCCTATACACCTAGGTGGCGGTAGGAGCAGGAGAGGCAAGGAAGCTGCTTTTAGGTCATTCGGGAGGGCTCCAGTGATCTCAACTTTTTCCACACAAATCTGTGCAGCCAACATACACAAATTTTAGGTCTAGAGCAAATATTTAACACACTCACGCACGCACGTACACATACGCGCACACACACACACACACGCGCATACGCACACACACACGCGCATACGCACACACACACACGCATACGCACGCACACGCACGCACAAGGGGAGTGGGAAAGGGAAAGAGGCTGACGGTGCACCTGCGTCTTCCTAAAAGAATGCTGACTGGGGTTATTCTGCTCCCCACATGAGGCCAAGCTGCCCGTTACGAAACAGGCATGGGCGTTCATGCAGTGCAGAAAGAAAAGTAGTGGGAAAGGGGAGGGCGGCCAAAACAAAGTGGCCCATTTCTCCATATGACAATCGGCAGGTCCAACTGAGTGAAAGATGACAAGATAGCAGGCAGCCTAACCGGAAAACGCCTCCCGTGTGCCGTTATCTTGAATACACTGATAAGCAAACATGCAGTATGAAGGCTCTGTTCCTTATTCCTGGGAGAAAAGTGTCTGTATTTTGGAGCAGTATATTTCACCCTGAGGCATTCCAGTTATATCAATGCAGTTTTTCTTCTAACAAACATGACACAGCGCTGAGAACCCCACCCCACCCAATATGAAACCAAAACAATGAAAATGGCTGTGTTTTCAGAAGAGGCTTTGAGACTTAAGCAGAAGTTATCCTCAAGAAATGTAAAAATAAATACAGATAAAAAATACAAGATATTATATTACAAGTAAATTTAAACTGCATAATTAGGCTATATTTCATCACTATAAACACATAACCTCTTTATAGCATTGGGAAAAAAGACAATGCTTAAAAAAGCAAACATTAAATCTGCTTTGCGCTCATATTTCACAGAGCCACAGAAAGCTGGAGTTTTTCCTTGCCTGAAAAATCCATCAACCACAAAATCACGTGAGAGACCTACTTAACACCAGAGCAGCAAAACAGAGAATGCACTTCTCCTCATACCTCCTTTCCATTGAATGCCACAAGGCCAACCCCCATGGCAGTGCAACTATGACAACAATGTGAAACTGTACACAAAAAGAGCCCAAGCAGACATGCGAGCTCCATTCTGATCCAATGACGAAGACAGATTCACCCTCACGCCACATCAATTCAAATAAAACTTCCAATTAATTATTATATCAACCAATAAACAATGCCTCTTAATATCCACTGCAGGAGTACATTCGTAAAAATATTTCCTGAAAACGCCACACTTACGTGATCTTTAAAAGGGGGCGACCCAGTTTCTTAACACCAAAACAAATCCAGGACCTTACATTCCACAAACTGCCCCAAGGCACATACCAGACTGACAATACAACCATCGATTTAGCACTTACATACACTGGCTTGGAAATGTTGCATACTTAAGATTCACCTTTCACATACGAGGCAGAAATTCCCGCACTTTATAATTCCAGATTATTTGACAGAAGACATGCCATCTAGGCATCAGAACCCTAAAATAACCCTGAACTGCAGACACAGACAGCTAGGTTCCTATGAAGTTGATTAATATTAAATAAAAGAGGCCATTAAAATATCAGTATTAGCCACCAAAATACTTCACAAATCTAAAATCCATCGTAAAGATGAAAGCAGGCATGACTTTTGTTGCAGTTGAACTGCAGGTTTTTTTTGCTAGTGAAGATTATACAAGTGTAAGAGCCTCTAATTTCACACTAGTAGAAATCTAAATGTGCAACAGACATACAGCCATGCACAACTACAGCAGCAATACAAGTGCCTGTAGATTCATAACCCAAACAGACTACCATTATGTACCATATTGTAACAGTTTTTCTTACTTTCAAAGCCTTTCAGTGATGTAGCAATAATAAAACTGCCTCAGGTTGACACTTGCCTTGCACAGCTGAATTACCTCCACTTCATTGAGAAGCAACCTATTTTATCAAGATGATTTCAGACGCCCAAAGATCATGTTAGCTGACTGACCACAACATCCACACATCTATTAAATAATAATAATAATAATAAATAATAATAAAAACTCTCAGTGCTACTAAATTTGAGTTCCAAAGGGAAATAGTCAGGGAAACTTGGGAGGTATTTAGGAAAGACGTATACACAAGACTGAGCACAGTATGAACCGGTAAGCTGCAGGTCATCCACTACAAGGGTGCAAGTAGAACAAATAAATAATGTATGTTTCAAGTAAAGACATTTCCCTTAAGGGGACGCGCCAACTGACGTGCCAAAGTCCAGGAGAAGCTACTTGCCTGCAATGGAACTGATCACACAGACTTCATAGCACTAACATGATGCCGGATCCAATGTCTTGATAACACTTTTACCACCTGCCCTTCGCTCATGGGGCGCTAACTAGGATACAGAATGCAAAGAATCCAAAATGTATGTGAGGATTAGTCATTTCAATGTGCCTGAACGAGGAAAACGAACTTCCTAGTGAATGCAATGTTCCCTGCACCCAGTTATCAGTTAAGCTGTTAAACAGAATTCGTGGTGGATCCCCTCATCTAACCACTAAGTAAATTATCGTTTGACTAAGTTCACACTTCAGATGCAAACTATGACTAATGAACTGAATAGTTAACCAGGAGTCACTGATACAGACGTCCCTGGTGACAGGTTAACTGACAAAACATTCGACAGAAGGCGATGCTGTCCTTTAAGAACAGACAAGACCACGTAAAAAACACAGAACAGCGTCATACACTGAATACGACCAGGAATAACACGCAAAACTTTACTGCAGTTATTTTGAAGTATCCATCCCACACAACCGGGCTAATAAAACCATCCTATAATAACTGTTATAAAACTACTCAGAGCGAAAAAATACCATGCTGAACAAGGAGTTTAATTTTCGATATGGTCCCATTTTATTTAATTTCCAGAAGACAAACAAAAATAATTACCATGACCGGGGACACTAACCTTGGGGCGGCGTCATTCAGCCACACAGCTTCTACGCCCAAGTGTCATCGGTGGCCGGACCGCTTTGGGCTGAATAACCGGCCGGGGAAGCCACCAAGGAGAGGGAAATATCAGAACGTCCTTTTATCCTTTAAACCGTGGCGGAAAACAAGGGAGCATCCGCGTTACTGGCCGGCTTGCCTTGACAGCACGGTAGTTCTCTCTCTCTCTACAGCCGGCTAAGCAAACAAAGTCGCTGCAAGCGAATTAATCAGCTCGGCCGGATATCTACGATCATTCTCATGTTTTCCCAGCCAGAAGTATATGTGCAAAACCTATCCGTACATCTCAGGAGGCAGGAACGACAACATGTCCGGTGAGCTGCATGGCTACCCGGCGTCTCCAGGCCGCCGACCCAGGTAACGTAACGGTCGCCGGCGCGGCTGGCGCGGAGGCTACGGAGAAGACAACTTCAGGAGCCGAGTCAAAATGAGACTGTCCTTTCGAGAATTTCTTCCCAGGGGTCAGATTAAGTTCTTGTGGACGTAAAGGTCCCCCTTTTGCCGGTCAAGAGCGAAAAAGCCGTAGATAACCGTTCGCTGTCCGCCATTAACTAAACAACTGGGAAGGACAGGAAAGAGGGAGGTGGGAGAGGCGCATCGAATCGCGGGAGTAGCGAAATATCGCGAGATCTTGGAAGTAAACTCTCACGAGGTCCCAGGAAGAAAGTTCAAGTTTCTTGTATAGGAAGTCGACTGTCAGAAGGACCCTGTAGCTGTACGATACAAAATATGAAGAAAGCAGAGGCATAGGATGAAAGGGGACTTGTATTCCCCAGAATTTAATTTAGCTTCATTCGCCCCTCCCCCCAATAAACAGACCTTTGTCTTTACGTTATTACGTTGTGTCGCCAAATGTAAAATTTTATCCTGCGTCATTGAAAGTGAGCTCTCATTAGTGCATTTTTTATAAACTTAATTTAATTTAAGGTTAAGTTCTACTTTGGACGAAAACACTTTCAACATGTCCAAGACAGGTCACTTTGTTGTGCTTCGCAGAATCAGTCTGAGACTGTAGATAACGGATCACAAGATCCTAACATGAAAAAATATTACAGAAATATGCGGGTGTTTAAATTCGCGATGGGTTTTTTTCTTTATTTTCTTTTCTTTTGGCCGTTGTCCTTGTAAGTTTTAATCGGGTTTGGGGATTTGAGTATACAACAATCAACAATATGCAATACATCACAATTATTTATGAACCACTACTGCTTCAAACCTCTAGGGTTGAGGTCTTAAATCCCACCATCACTATGTGTGTGTAGAGTTTGGATGTTCTTCTCATGTCATTTGAATTCTCACCCGCAGCCCAAAGTCACCTCTTCCCATTCTCACCATGTTCTACACATCCACAGTGTCCTGACCATACTGCATCACTTTCTGGTTTGGGGACTGCAACATCTCTGACCGCAAGAACCTACAAGATATAGTGCATGCAGCCAAGAAGACTCGGTTACAGCTTCTTTCCCATGACTTTCTGGACTCCTTGCTGTCCTTTTGCCCACCGATTTGAACTATACACTTACTGCTGCACACCAGTAATTTTCTGCCATGTATACCGCTACTGCATTGTTAATAATACATTTTATTTGATGGCGCCTTTCAAAACACCCAAGGACACCTTACAGCAGAAACACATGCAATAAAAACACCAATACATAAAAATTAAGGAGAAAAAATAAATTATTGTGATTTAAAAATTTTAATAGAATCCAACGGAATCCAAGTGACTTAAAGGTGAGAAGAAGGAGTTTGTATTGAATTCTTTGGGTTATTGGGAGCCAGTGAAGTTGAATGAGAATCGGTGTAATATGTTCAGTTGATTTTGTGCGAGTAATGAGCACAAAAGTTGAGCAACTGTTCTTGCAGCACAGTTATGGACATTTTGAAGTCATTGGAGAAGCTTTTGGGGTAAACTGAGAAGAAGGGCATTACAATAGTCGAGACGTGAGGTAACAAGGGCATGAACAAGAACTTGGGTTGAATGCTGAGTGAGTGATGGGCGGAGTCTAGAAATATTGCGTAAATGAAAAAAAGCTATGCAAACTTTATTGTTAATATGTGAGGAAAAAGAAAGAGTAGAGTCCAGTATTACACCTAAACTTTTGACCTGAGAGGAAACGGGGACCAGACAATCTTCAATGCTTATACTGATAGGTGGGGATTTGGAACCAATGAGAAGAACTTCACTCTTATTGCCATTTAATTAGAGTTTGTTATTTGTCATCCAAGATGAAATGGCCTGTAAACAATCAATAAGTGCAGTGGGGCATGATGAAATACTAGGTTTGGCGGAAATGTACATTTGAATGTCATCAGCGTAACAGTGAAAGCAAATTCCAAAATGCCGGAAAATATTACTAAGGGGTAGGATGTAAATAATAAACAAAAGAGGACCTAACCCTGAGCCTTGAGGAACTCCATGATGTAATGGAGATGAGGATGACTTGATATTCTTCATTTGTACAAATTGTTTCCTGTCGCTGAGATATGAAGTAAACCATTTTAGGGCAGTACCAGTGACCCCAATGCCGGCCAAACGCCAAGACTGGGTGCGAGATGGTATCAAAGGCGGCACTGAGGTCAAGGAGAATGAGAATGGAAAAAAGACCAGAATCAGCTGCACGTAGGGGATCATTGGTGACTTTAACTAAGGCTGTTTCAGTGCTATGTTTAGAGCGAAAACCAGATTGCAAAGGCTCAAACAGATTGTTATTTTGAAGATGATCCTGAAGCTGTGCAGTAACAATACGCTCAAGAATTTTGGCAGTAAATGGTAAATGTTGTTACGGTTACTCTTTATTTATCTGTGATACTTCCTACATCCTGCTGCTTGCATTATTTCATTCTATACATTCCATCATTGTTGCTTTTACACTGTCAGTGCATCAGTGTTGTTAAACTGTGCATCTTGTTTATCTATGCCGTTTATGTATACACTTCTAGTAAAAAGGGTACCGCCGTGGTACAGTTTTGTTCCCTAAGGTACTAGCAGTGTTAATGCACTCCAAATGGTACAAAATGTTCTTCAGAGTCCATTTCTGTACCTTTAATTAGATTAAAAGGTACATTTATCTGGAATTAGGGTACAGTTGGCAGGTTCTTCAGGGTACATCTGCAGTGAAAAATAACTATCTTTGAAGGTCCAAATTGGCACTTTTTTGTTCTACAGTATGTAGACCAATAGATAGTGCTGTGGTCTGGGAAACCTTATGTTGCAAGTGAATGACCCTTACAGAGTAGGCCAGCTCAGAGATCTGTTTTTTCAGCATAATCACTCATTATAAGGGCGAAGATCTGGATCTTTGAGACAAATTGCACCAAAAATTAAGCAACGGCCATTAGTGACATCAAAGAGAAGCTCAAGATGATTAGAGGCTTATTCTTGTGAACAGGATCATGTTGACTCAGAGCAAATAAGACAAGACTTTAAAATACTTTGATTTTGATTTATAAATCCCATGATCATTTTTATTCTGTTTATTTTTTGCGCAAAAGGAACACGTCACTGTATTTGTGCAAGAAAATCTTTACAGAAATGTGAACTTTACATTTAGTTTTGCTACATTACATTGCAACACAAACACACAACAAAAGTCAAAACATCGTCTTAGCAGGCAAGCACATCTATAGTTTCCATTGCTGTCAGGATTTTTATTTAAATACATTTCTGTTTATTTAACAGATGCTTTTATCCAAAGTGATGTACTTTTAATTTGAGAAAGGGTCAGCCAATCCTTGGGGTAAACGGAGGCTAAGAGCCTTGCTCAAGGGTTACAGAGTGACATCACTCTGCCAGTCCTGAGTTTGAAACCAGCAACCTTCTGATCACAGACATAGGACCCCCTTGAGCCACACACTGGCCCCAGTCTTTATAATCATTGTGTCCCCTAAATGCCTGCTCCTGATGACTCAAGAATTAAATCATATTAATCAGCCTTTTCAGTATCTCATGGTAATTCAGCACCAAGGCAAAAAAGAAAACCAAAAGCCCAAAAATTGGGTAATTCTTACTAACTCATTACTGTAACATCAATTGTCTTTACTTTTTAAAATTGGTTTGACTACGGACACAATTAATTTTTTAAAGTGATTGATTTTTTTTATCACAGAAAAGCTGATGTTTTGAAGTAAATAATCAAAAACTGAGTGACACTAGCATTATTGTTGCAGGTGAGCCAGAAGTAACACCGCCCCCTTCCTGTCTGGAGTGGCATCGCGGGTCCTGACATGCCAACAGCTGCTGCACTCTCTCTCTCAGATTCCCCCCTCCCCCCAATGGGCACTGGGTAAGTGAGATGGGGGAGGAGCAGCTCACAGGGGAGAGACTAGTGATGGAATGACCTGTCCTCAGCCCACCTGAGGTCTGCCTCAGAAAAAAACCTGACTCGATTTTTATTTTATTGAAACTGCTGACACACATGACCTGTGTTTGCCCTTCAAAAATCTGGCAGGAAAATTGAGTGCATTTTCAAATCAGTGCTATAAAACACCTCTGATGTTAATGGCCTCTCAGTGTCTGCCTAGGGAATGCTCCAGGCAAATGATAAAAATAACCGTAATCTGTAACATCTGAGATCACGCAGCCTATCAGTCACTGTCACTGAATGGTGGCAGTGCTGTAAGTTCGGCAATGAAGCCTCCTTTAGTGTTTGCCAAAAGGGTTCCCCTGCCCAGCGCAGTCTGGGAAAGACTCCAGCCCCCCTGAAATCCTGGACTGCATGCTGGGTTGAAAGATGGATGGTTCAAATGTTGACTGTCAGATGATCTTTCCTTTAAGTACCGATTGTAGCATTTGCTTACTTGATGGGAATAGATCATTATATTCAATAATAAAAATTCACAGAAACTTCACTGTTTTTGGGGCCATAACCTATTAATCTGCATCCAGGATTTTTATTTGTCATTGTGCAAGTGGATTACATAAGTGCTACCTCCAGTCTGTTAAAGACATTATGTGTTTTCTGTTGTTCTTATATAATGTTGAAGTTTTACATTCTACAGGTAAGTGACTGAAGCCATGGGGGCTTGTGATCTCTGCAGACAGGGAGAGGCGGGAGAAACAGTGGGCATGCGGTGCGGTTCTGACTTCCAGGGTTCAGGAATAAAAAAAGTTGTATTTAATGAGCAAAACCAGGACTGTGACCCTTTGAGGTCAAAGGAAATGGTGAAAATAAAACAACAGAGAAAAAAACAGGGAGGGTTGTGCTGTTATCAGGGCACAAATGCCACAGGCCAGAAAAACAGTCAGACACAGAGGATGCCGATTTGCCTCATGGCCTCTCTGCCCTCAGCCCGCTTATTGAAATGTGGTGTTTACCAGTCCATTCACACAATCCCGCTGGGTTAAATATGGGTCCAAAGTCATAAAGAGCTGGTAATTACAGTTAATAGCAACAAAAGCTAGCGATCAGTAACGCCGGGCTCCCTACTGCCCCATGAAAAATGGTTAATTTACCCTGCAGCAGTACAGTGGGAAAACTCACAGCGTTGGAGGTGTGATGCAACAGTCCTGTTAATTGCATATAGTCTGTAAAACATGTCTGTGTTAATATCAACATAACTGTACCCGTGCAACATCAATCCTAGAGCAACATAACAAACTGATAACTTAAGATCCAGTAGGCTAATGCTAGCTTCTAAAATATTACTTATTGAAATTAAAGCAGGAACTTATGACTAAACTGGTGAATCTGATTTCCTGGTGCTTGTGACTAAGCACACGAATCTGGTTATTACTGCCACCCAGTGGTTGATCTATATAATACAAACTTTAGTGTTTTATCAGACGGCTGTTTGCATATTAAGAGTTTATGTACAGATGTTTAACGGGCATACTTTCCAAACGTACAGAGGCTTGCCATTTAATGTTTATGATCTCCGAATTTGTTTTTCACTAAGATAAAATAAGTAATTGTGATTGTCTTCATGACGCTGTACTGAATAACTCGTTATGGAAGATGGGTGAGTGAATGGAATTGGATTTGTGTAACACAGGGGCGCCTACACTTTTTCGGCTTGGGAGCTACTTTTAAATTGAGCAGGTCAAAAAGATCTACCTACATGAAAAATCATGCAGTGCTATTTATTTCTATCCCTTTTTCGGTATATATAAATTGGAAGGCTAACTGGGACACTTTCATTGCTTGCTGGAGTTTTGCATCAGCTTGCGACACATAAGCGTTTTGTTTCGAGAACCTAATATAAACTTTTAATATAACAAAGATTCAAGTGGCGAATGCCAAAGGGGTTGACAGATGATAGCGGCTAACTTCTAAAACATTTTCTTTTAATATCGCGTGATCTACATGCACTACCTTTGCTATCTACTGCTCGGTCGCGATCAACGTTTTAGGCACCCCTGGTGTAACTAGTTTCAGGTCCAAGTGCAGAAACTCTATGCTAATATTTGTTCTATTTATTAATACGTATGACCTACATATGATCATAACAATGGGAAATCATTGGCTCTGTATTTAGTACATAATACACATTTATGAAGGCTGACACCTACACATTCTGTTGATCATGTTGACCAAACATGTTTTCAAAGTGTTCTGGTGAGATAGCCTCAATTCTAGATGGTACAAGATAATTTTACAGTCTCTTAGATGGATCTGTGGTGATGATTCCATTTGTTTGGTCAGAACTTAATCTACCCCTGTTACGACAGGCATGGTAAAGGACAAAGAGATGATCCATGGAGTGACTCTCGGGTAGATGGGGGTTTATTAGAAGAACAGACAAATAAGAAAACAAGACAAACCATGAGGGTGCTGAACACCAGCTGGTAGAAAACAGAAATTAAAGCAGGAAGTAACACAGGAACAAACACAGCGCATACATCTAATCACACACAAATACTACCACAATGACCAACTAAGGAACAGAATGAGGTCAGGCACTTATATACAATGATAACGAGGGCTACATGGATGACAGACAGGTGCAGGCTAAAACAATTAACCAAACATTACAGCTGGGAACAAGACACAGGTGAGGGTTATTAACAAATACTTAAAGGTTCAACACTAGGAGAAACTTGATAACAAGCCTTACGAAGAGGGTCACAAGCAAGAATAAACAAAACTACAAAACAAGGAGCCATGCAAAGATACACCAATATATTACAGGAATGAACCAAGAAAAACAAACATGGTGATCCGGACCTCTGGCCTGCTCCAGACACAGTAGAAGGAAAACCTGGAAAACAGCCACCTGCTTAACCTATTAAGCCACACGGTGCTCTTGGGAACCCAGGAACACACTAGAACTGGGGTCACCTTTTTGAAAGTGAGAGCAGCTTCACGGGTACTGAGCCATATGAAGGGCACCCAGTTTGATACAACCTCCTAAAGTTATCTAAACTTTATGTAATATAAATATTTTTAAATGATTTTTTTTAAAGATATTGTCATTTTCAAATCTATATAAATGCAAATGTGATTAAAGAAGTATAGCAACTGGATAAAGTTAAATTTTAGATGCTGCTCACTGGTGAGTTGTGCTATTTTTAGAACAAGTCCACAGGTGACTCATGTGGTCCTTGGGGGCATCCTGGTGCCCCCGGACACCATGTTGGTGACCCCTGCACTACACCTGTAAAAGCTAAGAACACAGGATGGCCAGCGACATCTGCTGGCCAAACAGGGAAGAAACGTACTGAAGGGGGCAAGACAAGGACCAATCCGGACAACCCCATTCTGTGCTGAAATAACAAACAATTTAAAATGCTTAGGAAAAATTCCAAAAGATTTAATGTCCGGAGTGCATCCATGCCTTAGGACCCCTAGACTGAGATCAAAAATCCCCCACAGTGAATTTCTTTTAGTGGGGTGGGGGGATCCCCAGGATACATTTTGCAGATCCACATACCCATCGACCCACTGGGAAATGCCCAGTATGCCACTTGGCCAGTTTAGCCCTGCTTGTGCCCTGGGCTGCCTGGCACGTTGTTCTGCTACCCGACACTGGGTAACTGGCTGAACTAAGTAGTATTCAAAACAGCAGTTTTAAAGGAATCTAATTTTGGGTTAATTATCTTCCTATGGCCAGAATTGTTACTTTGGATATTAGATTTAATTGTGAGTCTTGTGAATCTTGAAAAAAACACATTATTCAAATATATTTTACAGTCAGAGAGTATGTCAAACATAGTTGTTCCAACTGTAAGCCACCCTACAAGATGCACACACACAAAGGTCTTCATGGATGTTTGTGCATCGAAAGACCTAAAATGAAAATTTGTAGCTATCGGTGAGCACAAAGATCTGCTTCGTATGGACTTGCAGCTTAATACAAAGAATACCAGTGAAATGTGTCCCTAAGGTGACTGGATAAAACATGAATTATTTTTATGCCATGAATTCGAGGCTGCAGGATTTCCTAGATCAATCAAATATAATAGGTTTCAGAACTTTTTCAGCCCATGATTAACAATTCTTTCCATCTGTATTCATTTTCTGAAACCAAGCACTGTTGGCCACCTTGTATTTTTGACCTACAAAGCTGGAAATTTAATTGATCTTCAATCCAGCAGGTATTCCCCATTCAATCGATCACCTGCTCTCATTGATTGAGCAGATGGCTTTCTTAACCAAAAGCCCTGAGACCACAAGCCCCCTAAGGGGGCAGTAATTGCTCCAGTCATACTAAATGACTTCATTAGAGTGGTCTAACTCCTTGCTTTCTAAAGTGGTTTGACTGTACCTTAAGTCCAATTGGCTGTGGGTTTTTAAGCGATGGTATGTCATCGTATCAGGTGCAAAGAAACAGAAGATCTCCTGCCTGAATGATGACAGACCAATGGCTGTGACATCTGCAGTCATGAAGTGTTCCAAGCAACTCCTACTCCAGCATCTCAAAGTCAGGGCCGGTGCCGTCCAGGACCATTTGCAGTTTGCATACAGCGCTAACAGGTCTATTGATGATGCCATTAACTTGGCTCCAAAATCTATCCCGCAACACTGGGATAGCGCTGACATTAATGTACATGTTGTTTCTAGCTCAGTTTTTAGCTCAGCTTTTTAGCTCAGCTTTTAACCCTACCATTCCTGGCCTGCTACTGGACAAACTTTGGCTGCTCAGTGTCCCCGCATCTGTCTGCTACCGGACCCACAACTCTGTGTCTAATAGAAAACAATGTGTCAGGATTGGTCACCATATCTCCGATGCCCTTTGCCTCAGCTCCAGGGTTCCACAGGGCTGTGTCTTTCAGCCACCCGACTCACCCTACACCAATAACTGCACCTCTGACAGTGACTTTAACTGTGAAAGTTATTAAGTTTGCAAATAACACCACCCTAATAGATCTTATCTCAAGCGACAAAGAGCCCATGTACCAAAAAGAAAGTATCATGACTGGTGCCATGGTGCGGATCTGATCATCTGCAGCTAAACAGACATAAAACAGTGGAGCTGATTCTTGATTTTAGGAAGAACTCTACCCAACTGCCTCCACTGGAAATGCAGGGCTCTACTGTCAGCAAAGCAGGCTCACAAATTATTGTGCACTTCATTCTGCTGTTATGAAGAAGGGCCAGTAGCACTTGCATTTCTTGCGACAAGAAACGTGGGCTCCATCCAGCGCTGCTGATCCAGTTTTACATTGCTGTAATGGAACACACCATCGTAGCCTCACAGTTGCTAACAATGTTAGCTACTTACATAAACGCGAACATGCGGCCGAGCGGTTCCAACTATGCAAGCTGTTAATGCGAGATTTGGGAGTCTCACATTAATCACCACGGTGAAAGCTGCAGCCTTCGGTGCAGCGTGCAGAGAAAATTATCGGCTGTCAACTGTCCTCCATCAAATACCTCTAGTCATCCAGAATGAAGAAGGGGCGGGGGAATCCGTGGCCGGCCCCTCACAGCCCACTTACTCTCATTTCCAGCATCTCCCATTTCAGCAAAGACCGGGAACGGTTGCCCTAAATACTGGGACGAACCACCGGCTCCACTGATCTCCCCTCAGGCCACCATCTGTCTGAACAAGGACCTTTCTGACATGCATCTGCCTTAAGCTGCTGTACATGCATTTTCTAACAGGCATTGTAATACACACAACTACTGTCCATCCCATACCATGGCCAGAATCCTCCTGAGTAAGAACTTTTCCCAATTCCACTATTGCTTTAAATACACATACACACAGATGCACTATAACTTGTACGCTGTTACATTGGACATCCTTTCATTTGCAGTTTTCTTGTCTATAATCGATGTTTTTATATATCTTAGTGTCTATATTTTATTTTGTGTTTTGTATGTCTCTATCTTTTTCTACACTTCTGATTGGATTGACGTTATGTTGACATCTGGCCCCAAGTGGACTACTTGAGGTCAGGCACTCAAAACAGATTCTGATTCGTATGATGTGTCACTTTATTGTCTTAATGAAGGAATGTGTAAACTACATTTACATCTATTTGTTCCAAAATGTTCAGCACCAGAAAACAATACTTGATGTTTGCTGTTACTAAGAAACGAAACTGTCCAATAGCAGGCACCTAATTAAAACTTTTCATTTTCTTTTTATTTATTGCTTTTATTTTTATGTTACCTATCACCAACAACAAATAAAGAAGAGATGGAGCTGAAAGATCATCACCAGAATAATAAATGATTTATTTTGGAATTTTGATATTTATTTAATAAGCGAACACAGCAGGCTGACAATGAAAAACCATGATTTCGGAAGCATGATAATGCTTGCGTCAAATGCGGAACATGGGTGAGCAGACTATAAAAAGCTGTACAAACATCCTGTGTCTATTTATAGTTTTTGTTTTAGGGCCGATTCGTCGTGTATGGTTTAGAGAACCTGCAGCGTTCGGAATCAGAACAAACGGGGTTTAATGATTCACTGCGAGGACAGACAAGCGAGAAAACGTAACGCGAGAGTCAAAAACAAAACACACACTGGCTTCAGAAATAATCTGGGGGAAGATAAAACAGGAGCGTTTTCGGAAAACGCTAAAATCCAGATATCAGAAAAAAAATCACTGTGCATAGCAGAAGATGATGGAATTGATTCCTTTCGTCTCTGGTGTTTATCCAGTTGTTACAAACATATTTACTTGTATAAAGAACGTAATCATCTGTAATGTGTTTTAAAAATAATGTGCATGTACACAGGCCTACGTAAATACATTCGGTAATTCTGCTAGCAAAATAACTGATTATAAGACATTGCAAGCGCTCGTGACTGGATATATTCATGTAACATAGATATCTTTAAAAGATAGTAAGGATGCAAGGATTTCATACCCAGCGCAGATTTTTTTTTTTTTTACTGCGGGCTGCCAGATGTTGTGCTGCCTATGAGAGGTTATGACTCATAGATTTAGCTCTCATTCACACTGAACATATAGCCTACTATTGCTTTTCTGAGTCACACCTTGTCAGTATCACACACGTCCCCTTTTCGCGTCTTGATATTTGGAGGCATTCAGTCGTGTACAATTAGTAATTCATAATAATTTTTCAAATGCAACCCAAAAGCGGTCCCCATTGGCTTAAAAGTAAACATTTTGTGATCGTTTTGTGGCTCATTTTATCTCTGGTTTATCTTAAAAGCTGCATTGGCTTTAATTGTAAATGATAATTATATATTTTTTTACGATTCCTCCATGCCGTCGGTCATCATAATGAAATTGGCTTGGAGAAAAGTCTAGTAGGCCTATTGATCTACCTTAACGTGAAGTTTCATAATGCTATGTAAGCCCATGAAACCTTTAATTCGTATTACTTAAAATACCAGGAAAAGCATCCAGTGCTATAAACTAAATCCAAAAAACTAGCCCAGTGTTTACAGAAATTTAAACTATCCATAATAATAAAGGCCATAAACACATTTATTAGTTCGTTCCTTGAAAAGGTTTAGTTAAGATTTATTGCACTACCCGTGGCCCTATAGAGAAAAACAATCAGTTTTACCAACTTTTTATTCACACAGTACCCGTGGCAACAAGTAACTATAAGGTTTCTAAAAATGCTATTACTTATACTGTTCGAATAAAACCCAAGCATAATACAGCGGGTAGCTGCATAAACCTCAACGTATTCTGGGTAACGATACAGAAATCCACAATGAATATGAATGAAAATAGGACTAGATGAATATTATCTGTCCATTTTCTGTGACTGCTTGTCTTGTTCAGGTTCACGGGGGTCCGGAGCCGATCCCAGAGGCTACGGGTACAAGGCAGGAAGCAAACCAGGATGGGGAGCCAACTGAACACAGGGGATATTCACACGCCAGGCATTCACACATGCACGCCTATGGGCAGTTTGATGACTCCAAAAAGCCTCGTGTGTTTGGGCTGCGGTGGGAAGCTGAGGAACCCGAAGAAAACTGCACGAGAACATGGAAACTCCGTGGAACCATGGCGGAGACTCCAACCCCTATCCATTACGCCCCTACACGAATATTAATGTAAAACAATTACTGACACCTGTAAGAGCACGATACGATATATGGCACCTTTAATTTGGGTGGGATTATGAATTGTGAAAGTTATTCAAGCAAAACAGTCCTCTATACTTGGATGAAGAGGCTTCAGCAATAAAATCGTTCGAGGACTTTCTGAATCATTACGTTACAGTTGGCGTTGAGTCGGTAATTGGGATTATTCTGACCACTACCATTTTTTTCAAGACTCATATAATAATTTGTTTACAAAATTTATTTACATAATTTGTAGCCTGCCATCGATCTTGAGTACTAATCATGTTTTTACAGCTTCAGTAAGCGGACGTAATTGCAGAAACTGGCGCTTTGTTTTGTGCTACCCTTTGTGTCACACCACCGTGCAGATTAATTATTTATATAGGCTACTATAATTGCGTCGGGGGTCTCTGCCTCCCCCCCCCGGCTTACTAAACCTGCCTTCGTCAACCGCAACCCGGCGGTCGACCGAGGGGAAATTCGCCGGAGAGGGGAGACAGAATTGCCTACTGCATTTCAAGCTTTAGTATTGGAGGGGAGGAAGTACAACGATGGGCGAACGCAATTCACTTTGGGGTAAATTCATGTCTAATAAGTATCTGTTCATTTGATTGTAGATAATTTAGTTCAAATTATGGAGTTTATGCTGAAAGACCAGCACCTGTAGCGTTGCTTTGCACCTTGGTGTCTGTAGATGCACGTCTACCCTAAAGCTTAAGCAGATTTTTCCGGGGGTAATGTATTAATATTCATTATTTTAGTAATCAGTTGTGTTGAAATGTGCCCAGACTACGTAGTGCTTATTGCTAACATTATGGTAATTAAATCGGAAACTTTCGCATTTTGCATTTCTTGCATGCGTAAGCGCAATTTTCTTTTTAATACACTTGGTATAAAGACTAAAAAGAAGGCTTTTTGCAACAATGTCAGACAACCTGTTTGCTTGTGAGAGACGGGTCTGGTACAGCTGTGTTACTTATTGTATAGTAACTGGCCATTTGTTAATGTATAGCTTAACTTTAAATCGCTATAAATTACATTTCTTTCGAAAAATGTGCGCAGAAGCCTTTATTTATAAGCCCGTTATTGATAAACGGGTGTCTTTGAAATTAATTGCTTCTAGTTCTCACCTGCTTTTTAAATATAGCTAGGGATCAAACCCGCGCCAAGTTTTTTTTTCCAGTAAATTTTCAGCGTGGTATATTACATTTTATCATTCCTGTTGGCTTTAATGACTGCGCATTTCCTCACTGTACAATTATAAAGAAACAGAAGCACTGGGAACTCGGTACTGCCCAAAGAGGGCTGTTTCCCAGGGGATGCGAATTTAGTTTTAGTTTAGTTTAACAAAGAGATATTCATTATATATAATGAACAGCTTAATTTGTATATGGTCTAAGCGCCAAGGAAAGTGAGTGTGTGTAAATTAGCTTCTACATATCTATTTAAGTGTTTCGTTATTGCACTACCGGACCAGTCATTGTTTCTGTATATAAACATGGAATACCTAGGAGACAGCCAGCCCGTATTGGTTCCTTCCAGAGCTTCATCTCCAGCCCAGAAGGCGTCTGAAGGTTATTACCGCAGCACCAATCTAGCGTTTTCCTGTCACCAGACACGGATCCATCAGATCTTTATCTCATTATCCGTAAGGAAACCTAATTGGTGGATTCGCGCAGTTCGTTTTAGAATCAGAAAGAAAACGCCGTCCGTTTATTAAATGCCTAATTTGCATCATACACTGATGAATTAAAATGAAATTATAAGAAAACATAGATAATAGTAATGAAATACTGATGAAATTGTTTAAAGTGAAAATTAGTCTATAGGCCTATCTCCTGTCATCAAAGAATGTTTTTTTAGGGTTTTGAAGTCGCCCCATTCTTCTAAAACATATGAGCGGTATTACTGCGTTTATGCTATGTATATTCTTTATAAGAAATAACATGTATCTGATTCAGTTAATCCCCGATCACCAACCATTGTAGGATATATAGGTGTATTTACTAAGTCATCTATTTATAAGTATGTTAGATGGGCTGGCCCCTTGTCTTGGGTTGTTCCCTGCCTCGTGCCCATAGCTTCCGGGATAGGCTCTGGACCCCCTAGGACCCAGAAGGATAAGCGGTTTGGAAAATGGATGGATGGATGGATGGACTTCACTGAAACCCCTTATTACTTTACCTGGCATCGGACCTTTTTTGGTCACGTGGTTTACGGGTCCTGAAACGTGGTTGTGATTGGATCGTTCATCGCGTTCAGATGCTTCACTAGGCATAAGTCTTCTAAGCGTATGCTTTTAATGTGCCTCTTTGATTACTATAAGGGTTGAGTGGGCAGAGGGCATGATATTTTCATGTCTCACCGGGATGGAAGCGAGAGGACTTTGGTTGAAACAGCTACTGTACGCAAATAAAACGTAATCATTTCTTGTAGCGCTGGTTTTGGGATTTTTTCTATCATTAATGGACTTTTATGCAGCACCAACTTAGTGATTGTAGCATTAAAATATTAACCTTTAGATTTTGGTTTCCCTTTACTCTTTGTATCAGTTTGTTTGTTATTATTTCAATTATCTTGGATCTGGTGTCTTTATGCTGTCACAGTCCAGCGCGAAATTATCCAACTTCCGGGTCTTTGTTCTGTTAGTTTGTCAGACGTTCGATTCCTTATCAGCTCCGATGTCATATGTGCAGTGCATTGTTAACTGAATACGGTCATTCACATCCTTCACCGCCTGACAAAGCTTACAGATGCAAAATAGATATCTATATCCGTTTTAAATGACTCTGTTTTTAACTTTTTGGGAAAAGTCCTAATTGCTTACTGTTATAAAAATGTAATATGGTTAAGGATGTGTGACAGTCTGATGTTTTACTCCGAGGCTTTAGTTTTCATGGCTAGTTATGGTCTAATTGGCTTCCTGCACAAAGTTGGTTGTACAGCTAAAAATTCTCTAATGCTTACTGTTGATTATCTTGTTGATTATTGCCCTACGCAAAATGGGAAATGTGGGGATAATTGTTGCACATTGTGTTTTTTTCTTTCGTGGTTTATTTCATGACCCAGTGATCATGGTCCATAAGTGGCTTAGGGTGCAGACAATATCCCAATAATATGACAGTGCTCGTTGTAGAGCAGAAACCCCAAATGCAAAGCAAGTCCAAAAAAGGATCAGACTTTGAATGTGGATGGTATGTGGCTCAGAGGGTTAGGCTGCTGGACCTGTGATTGGAAGATTGCCGCATGTCAGTGCACTTGTGCAAATAGTGTATCATTATTGGATGTTGCTATGTGACATGTCAACATGACAGGGATCCATCCATCCATTTTCTAGAAGCACTCGACCTATTTGATTTTGTCGGACTTTTATCGAAGTTTTCTTTTTTGGAATGCATTTTGAGGAATAATAACCTAAAAACGTTGAGCTTTGCGTACAGGCTGTGCAGTGAGTGTTTCACGCGCATCTGCTTTTCAGATTTCTAATGGATTTATCTTTGGTCACATGAGAGGAAACGTCAGGTGTGTTTATAGATCCAGGTTCGCAGTTGACATTTATCTCCCACAGTGCACCTGGGGCCTCGTTTGCATGCTCTAATGGATTATACCATCCTGGGGGGGGGGAATTTCATTTCCACGTCATCTGTGACCAGTGGCCAGACAGCCATGTCAGATCAAAAGGATTGGTTGAACAGTTTTACGTACATGTTTGTAATTTAAGGAAAACAATAGGAGATGAAGACTCAGGACTTAGACCTCCAGGGATGTGAGTTCAAATCCCACCTCTGGCCTTTGTGTGTGTAGCATTTGCATGTTTCCCTGTGCCATACAGCTTTCCTCTGGTTGCTCTGGTTTTTCCTCCCAGAGTCCAATGATATACTGTTATGCTAATTGGTGTCTCTAAAATGCCCGTATTGTGTGTGTTGTGCAGTGAACTGGCTTCCGGGTCAGTTTGACCCCGGCCCTGTGCTGCCTAGGATTGGCTCAACTTTGACCCTGGAAAGCAGATGATAGATTTAAAGGTGGAATTAATGCATTTAGGGTGGTAAAGTGGCTCAATGGGTTGCCCTCATCCTTCCCGAGTTGGTGTAGTTGTGGATTTTTCATGTTCCTATGTGCTTCCTACCGCTGGCAAATGACATCTCAGCCTCTGAGTTGTTGATGGGGTGTCCAGTGATCCACTGGAATCCCATCTAAGATGTTGCCCTCCCTTGTGCCCAGGGTGATGCTTTCACCCTGTAACCTTGTTAGCAATTATGGAAGCTAAATGGATATAATGCATATTGTTCCTTTAGATCTTGGGTCTGTTGGAAACGTTCACCTACCCTGTGGATGATCCTCCCCCGGCGTGTTGTCAAAAAGCAATGGCGAATGAGTAAAAGAACTGCTAAAATTACATCATTCTTATTCTCAAAAGCGACAGGAAGTGTGTGCGGCTCTCATTCAGTTTGAGTCCACAGCCACAGTCCTTGGTAAACCCTTGACACATGCATATGTATTAGGGTTTGTTAACTGCACTAGCAATGCCTTGAACAAAATACACGGCAACAACAAATAATCAAAATTATAAGCTCTGAAAATGAAGCTGGTTCAGTGATATACACCTTTAATCATTCACTAGCTAAGGAGTCCTGCTTTGTTGCCATGGAGATGAGTCAGATCTCCACATTTTTATCTTTAGTGTATTGTTACAATAGAAAACTTGCATTATCGTCGTCCTCTTGAAGTATATGAGTAAAGTAGATGTGTCTGCGTATTTGGTGCATTTGGCAGGATATAGATTCATACTGGATGTTCATTGAGTGTCCTCAGTTGTCTTCCTGTGTTATGAGATTAAATTTACATAGTTCAGCTTTTGATTTTGATTATTATTGTAATAAGCACCATATTTTGTTTCTTTTTAACTCTTCAAGGTAGTGGAAAGCACATTTACTGTTTGCTTTGTTTTAAACTGAAATGGGCTACATTGACTGCCTTCCATGAGTCTGACCAAGACAAGCAGATGGATGGATAGAATTAGAAGATCAGTGATGACACACCACAGCACACCACTAAGAAATGTGTCCCCTGCATTTAACCCATAATGATATAGCAGGGGGCAGCTAATTCCGCACCCAGAGAGCAGTGCTTGGGAGGCAGCACCTTGCTTAGGGTACCTCAGTGGTGCTTGCTAGTCAGGGATTCAAACCAGCAATCTCTCGATCAATTTTTCAACAAGCGCACTGCCCTAACCATTAGGCCACCACTGCCCACAATCGGAGTGGAAGGAGAGTGGAGTCTGAATTGGTTTCTGGGGTGGAGGGCTATATTTGCAGTTTTGGCTCTTCAAGCATTTAGAGGAAGAAGGTATCATACATTCAGCACAGCAGCAAGTGGCACACATTGTTCGGTACTAACAAAATGTGTGCTGCTTAGCTGAACATATTTACAGGTAGGATAAATGTGGAAGGGGAGTTTTTTGAGTCTAACAGGTGGTCTTTGGTTGGCATCTCAATAGAAGACTGAGCTCTTCCCAAGGGGAGCAAAGAAGGGGAAATCCAGGATGCAGGCGTTGAACTTTAGAAAAATGTGGATGGTCTGGGGTTCCCTGAAAACTGGGTGAAAACTCTGCCCTACACGATAATATACATAGCAAATTTTAATGGAGCCCACCTGGGCTTAAGTGAGAAATTAATTTCTAATCCGTAACCACAGATTAGCAATCCATTACCATGGTTTAGCAATCCCTGCACGTGGCTTTGCAATCCATCTCGACCCAATTAACGTTAGCATCCCAGACTTTATTGTTAAACAAACTTTGTGTCTCTGGAGACTTCCATTTACTGTGTGAATGATTGTTCACTTATAAAATGTCGAATCAGGTTAAGACAATTTTGAATTTCCAATTACTCTGTCTGGCCGGTGACCAAAGTTTCAAAACTAAAAATCAGGACACTAGGTGCCACGTACATTTCCCGCATATGCGTGTGTTAGGGTTAGGGTTAATGCGTGTGTTATCTCCGTCAGTGTCACAGTGTTAACATTCCAGTGCTTTGCACGTTAAGCTGTAGCACTATGTATGCTAGTACTATACTGTAAAAACTTTAGTAGCACAAAGGAAAAAGCACAACTAGCAGTGTACCAATTGCTAAACCGTGTGAACGGATTGCAGAACTGTGCACACAAATTGCTAAACCGTGGAACTGTTTGCAAAACCGTGGAACTGGTTGCAAAATCGTGCACACAAATTACTAACCCATGGGAATGGATTGCTAAACCGTTCTCTCGGTTTGCAAAACCATGGGCATAGATTATGAATTTATTTCTGTCCTAAACAAAGGCAGGTTCTATAAGTTTGAGAAAAGCTTTGGAAAATTTTCATCATTATGAACTTCATTTGTGGAATAAAATTTTTTATTTAATTTTATATATATCATATAATATAATATATATATAATATATAATTTAGTATATATATATATATATATATATATATACACACACACACTCACGCATGCAGGTCATATA
>JAABNY020000032.1:22938769-22963461 GCA_015164015.2 Brevimyrus niger
ATATATATATATATACACACACACACTCACGCATGCAGGTCATATATATATATATATATATATATATATATATATATATACACACATACACATGTAGGTCATTGCAGTAACGCTGTGGTTGTCACACTTTCTGGGTGATTGACATGTCAGCAATTTACTCATTTTCTCTCAGTCCTAAAATGCTTTCTGGCCTCCCCACAAGAATAATTTGTCACTTGATATTTGCACGTTTCAGTCCCACCATTTAGAGCTTTGGGTTTAAACAGCTGCTGGGAGTGTGGGCTTCCGGGTGGAGGGTGGACGTTTTATATACGATTCCTTTGGCCCTTTATTGAGCTCACAGTGCAGCACACCCTGAGGGAATGATGAAACTCAGAGGTAAACCCAGGCTCCAGCCTAATGCACAGCTAACCAGCTATTATAAATTTCACACCATTTGTAAAATGACAGTGTAGAACATGAATACAGTTCATTGTGAATTGTCTTGATATCGAGCAGAAGGGTACATCAGTGTAGTTAATATATATTCTAGTTCTGTTCTTGGTTAATCAGAACCAAGCACCTTGAAGTGACTTCTGAAAAGCAGTGAGCTCAGTGAGCCAGCTGAAGGCAGCATGTAAGTGTTCGCAGTGTTAGTCCTGAAGTCCAGCCACTAACATTGCAGAAAAGCCTTTTGAATGTCAGGAGTTGAACCCCTGCCTGGACCTATGCCTATTCTGTCCAACCCCTGCTGATACACACACTGAGTGATCCTTCTCCTAGTATCACTAAAGCTACTTTAATTTATTTTCTCCGCACCCTTACATTATACCCTAAAGGCATGAATATGGTGCAGATTGAACATCTCTTGCCCTAAAGAGCACAGACCAGCTGTAATTCTTTGCCTATAATCTTCAAATTATTATTGCATGTTATTTTGTATTATTCATATGATATGGTTTGCTGTCTCTCAGAAACTGGGGGGATTGTTCAGATCAGCCAGCTTTTCGTTTGTATAAATTAGTTCTTTCATTTCTGAAATCGACATTGTTCACATCATTGGTCAAATCAAATTCATATGAAATAAATTACTTCTAATAAAATTCTATAACAGAATTGGCAATATCCTAAATGAAATTACCTAGAAGGAGATCAAGATATTATGAACAAAAATTATGAAAATAATTATGTAGATTTGACAAATTACATTTATTGGCGATAGTTATAGATAATAACAATTGAAATTGGCTTTCAACTGATATGTAAGAAAAATAAAACCTTATATTAAGACTTGGCAGAATGATTGCTGTTTGTGGTGGGAATTCCACTGGAGAAACAGAGACCACTGTTCAGTTCAGTTTATTAGACTGTGAGCTTAGTACAGGAAGTGAAGCTCATGGGATTGAACTTCAGACGGAACAGGAGAGGAGCTTGGGTGGAGCACTGCCCTGGATCCCCATGTCAGTTGTCATGTGGCCTGGATTCCCATGTCAGTTGTCATGTGCCCTGCATCCCCATGTCAGTTGTCGTCTGTTCCCCGGCAGTTGGATAGGCTTCAGTTACAGCAACGTCACTGGGCTGTGATAATCATGAAAAAGAGAATGCCCTGCCGGAAAGGTGCTTATTATTTTGGCGTTAACAAATTTAGTAGGGTCTACACTATTGTATCGATCCTGTGTCTTGCTGTGGGTGAACAAAACAACTATGATGAATGTCTGTAAGATGTGGCCTGTGCTGGTAATGTTGTTGCTAACCTTAAAGCGCTTTGCCCTGTAACTAAAACGGCACCATAAATGTCAAAGGGGAAACCATATCGTTCATTATGCTTCATACTGTTAAAACAAGCAGCATTTCATGGCACTGCTTTTCAACATGCCCAGTTCAGAGAGTCCCGCTGCCTCCTAGGACAGGCCCCAGGGTGTCTGTCCTCCTACACTCTATAAGTCACTAAAGCAAACTGATGGGCAGATGGATGCTTTTCAGCAGCTCCATGTTTTCCCTGAATTCCAGGAAGGCAGACACACTCTGTGTTCTGATCAAAGATGGCCGACCTCTGAATGCTCTCTGCATAAACATCACTCCATACTGCTTAGTGCCATAACCGGGGCCCTTCTGTGCGGCTCCTTTGAAGTCTGAACATGTGCCAGAATGTAGGATGAGAGTGAATGCTTTTATATTCATGAACTGGGCTTGGCAATACCTGATGCCGATCGAAGGACTAATCTTACTGCCATTGCAATATAGTAAGCAGATTTATGCTACCAATGCAGTGAATAAAATTCTAAATCATATCTGCAGGCAAACACACCTACGACCTGTCTGAAGGTCCATCTTAGCTGGTGTGCTGTGGTTTGCACTACATTCCAAATTTCTATACCTTTAGCCTGTTCCTTAAACATGGGGG
The DNA here is from genome assembly GCA_015164015.2 of Brevimyrus niger. Lineage (NCBI taxonomy): Eukaryota > Metazoa > Chordata > Actinopteri > Osteoglossiformes > Mormyridae > Brevimyrus > Brevimyrus niger. The sequence continues at coordinate 22,941,153 of JAABNY020000032.1, forward strand.
TGGGGGGTACTCCTGCCCTTAACTACAGGTCACAGACTACCTCAGTCTCTGATAGTCGCTGTGTCACCAGGTCCTGCTTGCATTGTTGTCCCTTCCATTGCCGGGGATTCAGGTGACCATGCTGACCACAAATAAAACGTGCTGACTAGCTTGCGGGGGTCACCCTTAACGTGTAACAGATCCTTTCCCTGGGGTTCACGGTATGTTAAATCTGGTCATGGTCGCTGAGGACACAGCAAACACTTGTCTTCAGTCAGTCGGATGTAGGAGAAATCTTGAACTTGGAGTTGATGATTTTGTGAGACTTCAGTGTAAACCCAACAAATGCCTTTTGCAAGCCCCCCCCCCCAAAAATAAATAAATAAATAATTAACCACCATCTAAATATGAAAATGTTCATTTTTATGTGTTTGACATGAAGGCTTTCATTATGCCTTTTAATAAGAAAGCTCAGTGGGATCTAGTATCCCAGGGCGACGGTGAGAGCCATTTAAATGAACCACAATTCTGGCATTATTCTCAACAATCAAAGTGTTACTAGGGGCCTAATTACTATTACAGTTGTGCTTTATTCATCTGCTCATAAACTGATTCTTAATTGGCATTTATTTCTCTTTTTTTTCATTGTAGACTCTGTGTTTCTGTATTACGCTTGAAATATGTACAGTTTTTCCTGTATTTGGACCAAGCAAAGGATTACCATGGAAAACAATATACTACAATGCTCTTTCAGAACCATTTACTGTGAGGACGTGGCCCCAGTCACATGGCACCATAGCGGGGCTGTGATAGGTCGGTGTAGGTTAACATGGGCATACCTGATTTAATTAAGGCCTTGTTTGAGAAGGGGGAGTTGGCTTAAGATAACTCAGTGCTTGGGATGGTCTCTGTTTTTCACACCTGATTTATTCTCACGGGTCTCTGTTTATGAACCTCGGAGCAGAGGTCTGACAGGTCGGGCCTGATGTACCGTGTTGTGTTTGTTCCACCATCCAGAACCGGTTCCAGGTTCCCCGTTCCTTCTCTGCTGTCCTTTGCTTCCCTGCAGTTTTGCTCTTGTCAGAACGGACCACTGATGCCCCTAAAGCATGGTTTCCCAATCTTGTCCTCGGGGTCCATATTCTTGCCGCTTCCCAGCTCCTCGGAGGAAGCAAAAATGTGGGCTGTCTGTGGGTCCCTGGGAACTGGGTTGAGAAACGTTGCCCGATAGAAACGAGGTCAGACCAGTGACTGGGCGGCAGTGGAGGCATCTTTCTGTGGCCTGAGCTGAGGACCTGTAGCCTTTCATTGGGGACCACAGACCCTGCAGACAGGGATGCTATCTGGATGTGAGGCACAGGTTTATCTGGAGGAGTGCTGGGAGGCAGCGCTGGTTTTCTGGCTGAGGGAGCAGAGACGTGTTCCGTGTCTGAGCACATTCTGCACCATGTAACGGGTCTGAGGTGGCCTGGCTTCAGGCCCTGAACAGAGCAGATCGCAGTCAGTTTTGGGTCTATAAAGTGATTTCCACCAGAGCCTATACACAAAACACATTAACATACATTTTTCTAATGTTCCATAAAACCACAAATTGTGAATCAAAAATACTGCAGAGTGCTGTTTCTCTTTGTGTCCATCCGTCACTGTATGTCTCATTCAGTATTTTCAAACATAAAGGAGTTTGTGACACAAAACCCCTTTTCACTGCCTAAAAACCATCATGCGCCCTCGTTAGTTTTCAGTTCATTAACGCTGTTTTTTCCCCAGGACTCTCCCTCACCCAGGCCTCCTTCCTGTTGTTTCTACTGAGCTCATTGTTCTCTGCCTGTAGCGGGAACAGGGGAGCAAAATAACACGGCGCTGCTGATAAGTGCTACGCGTGCAGCATACGCTTGAGGAGGCTGGATGGTCTGCAGCCCTCAGTCTGGTTTCAGGCCCCCGATGCTTTCGCTTCTGACCCCATAATCTTCAGTTGTCTCCAGCACCAGGGATGATTCTAGGATTTGACCCTTAGGAGGGGCTCCGACCCCTGAAGAAATATGTGACGTCACCCTCCCTCACCCTCCCTCACCCATGATTAAATTTAAAGAGGAGGGATAAAGTTTGCTGAGTGGGGGGTATTGTATACGAATTATATACGAAAATCCGAGACATATCGCTAAGTGGTTTTAGGAACTATTTTTCAAGGGAGCTGAGACATAAAATAGGGGGGGGTTTAAGCCCCTCTAAATAGACTCTAGAACTGCAGTTATTCAGCACATTAATTCTGGTTATACTGAATGCAGGATAGACTCACTCATTAGCTTTAAAGCCGTTTGTGTTGTATTTGATTGTTTTAATCACGATCGTACAGTCAGTATAGTTTTTTGAGAGAGGATGCAGACCAGAAGAACAAGCTAAGATGCATGGAAAGGTTTTATTAATGTTTCACCTCATCCCGCTCAACTGAGTAGGCTACAAGAAATTAGAAGGAAGGGGTCATATCCTCAGCGATTCAAGCTACGGTCTTTAAGGAAAGCGGGAGAAAAACAGATTTATTTTCAAAGACTTTGAGGACATCAAAGTGCACAGTTTTCTGGCCAGCTAAGGATGCGCATGGTGGGTTTGTCTGAAATTGGTGTTTAAGGCATGTTGAGATCAGCGGGCTTTGGTGTGTGTCTGACTTTGTTGTGAAGTTTCACTGGAAGCCTGATAGCTACTGAGGCGGCGTTATTAAAAGTTACCGAAATCCTCAGAAACACAGGACGAAACATAATCATGTAACAGTTTTAACCGCGCAGACTGGGTTAGGCTGTGTCCTTCACGGTAAATGAATTGCATAAAGCCAGCTTGAAGGAACTTTGTCTTCTTTCTTAACCTATCCGTATCCCTGATGAATCCAGAAGCACTCGAAACATTCGTTCCTCATTTTCTCAGAAGAAAAAGTGAAATCCAAGGCATTTTTTCTGAAGGCTAGTTTTCACAAAAAGCGGCTTCACTGAAGACATCCTGGAGAAGGTCACAGTATTCAGGCCTATTATGTTTAATTTATTATATATATGTTAGTTCAGGGTTTTTTCCTTGCTGTCCCCTGGTGAGAGTCTGCTGTGTTTTTCCCCTTTTTGTTTGTGTACTCTGAATTTCTTAAGCTTTCTTAATCTTAGCTGGGTTTTTAGCTAATTGCTGTGTGGGTCACATATCAGTGCTAACAGTAATTAGGCATTAATGCCCTCACTGGTGTGTGGCTCGTTAACATGTGATGCCTTTTTTTGCCATTTTGGACAATTAAATGTTCCTTTGCTTTCATTTGAATCATTGCATTTTAACTCTGAAAGTTCTCTGCTCGCTGTAGTGTGAAAGCTAGAAAATATGGTCAAATGTAAGCTTCTCCGTGACATATTTCTTGAACGGGGCCCTGTCCCCAGTAGGGTGAGAAAGACACGTGGCTGTAAATCAGACAAATCACCGGGCGCAGGTGCCTGAAGAGGTCATTTGCCACACGGCTCTCCGATTTAATCCTCGCTAATTAGCCTCTTGGGCATGCAAGTGAAACTCTCAACTGGAGAGCATTTAATGAGCCCTGTGTGATTCTTATCTCCAGTGGCTGAGAACTGGTGAAACTTTCTTGGGGGACGATTCTGTGATGGGCCTGCTCACTGGGTATGGGACTCAGATGACCTGCTTCCTTCCGTTTTTTCTCTTTTTTTTTCTTTCTTACTTTCACTATCTCTCCCTCACACCTTCTTCTGTGAAGTTTTATGTTCTCTCTTTGTCGCGCTCGCTTTCTTAGGTGCTACCCTTCCCTAAAAAGTCACAGTGGGACTAACTGGTATGTTTAAATTGCCCATAGTGTATGACTGTGTGCGTTTTTATGGACTGGCATCCCATACAGGATGTACGTCTGCCTTGCATCCTGGGCACGGCCCCATCTCAATCTTTAACAAGATGAGCAGTTAGAAGATGGATGGAATATTATTATTGTTCTACTTATGCAAAGCACACGTTTCCCTTTTTATTTTGAGTTCTCTTTAAAGCTGATCTCAGTCCTCAGTCATGCAGTCAAATTGCGCAGAATTTCTCCCTGACCCTGGCACATGTTCTCCTTCCATGTTCTCCTTCCATGTTCTCCTTCCATGTTCCGCTGTGCTGCCCTCCCACCAAATGTCTTTGGCTTCTCCTTTTCTCCGCAGCCAGACTTTTCTCCTAAATACACACGATTCTGGCTCATGTCCCTCAGGTTGAGCCCAGGATGTCTGACTTCTGTCCTGGCGGAGAAGCGGGCTGACCCTTCCGCCACCCGCGCTGCGGTGTGAGTGGCAGGGAGTAGGGGGGTGGCACAGGCAATCGGCGCCTCTACATGGCCACTTGTGTCACCTATTGACCGGCATTGACATGGATTATACGCAGCCTTGTTCACATTGTGAATATCACCATTGACTTCCGGGTCATCATCCTACACTAACTCATCAACTCGTGATTGCAAAAAAAAACCCTGACCCTTCCTTTGGATTGAAGGAAATCAGTAGTAGTCAGAATGTTGTAATTTTTATAAATAATTTAAATTATCATTATTATAGTTGTTTTATTGTCGTATTATATTATATTGCTTTACTTTATTATCCTTAAACAGTGATTTTGCAGCATGTTCCTGCAGATATCTTACATCCTTCAGGTGACTTGCCAGTACCTGCTGTGCACTGAGACAGATATTTTAAAATATAATTTCCAAATGGACTCATTATGTTTGTGATCAATAGACCGTTTCTTTGGCCTCTCTGTGCCTTAATCCTCTTTTTGGGTCAAATGTACTGTGCATTTGTTTACTAGTGGGTCAAATTCACATATGGGTCAAATGCAGGTCACATTTCGTTGTTGCGCATTGTGTGCTGTGGTGTGTTGACAGTGACCACTAAATTCTAAATTCTCTAGTGTTTCCAAATCCGGTGCTTGGAGGCCCGCCCCCCAGTCCGTGTTTTTGCTCCCTAAAACGTGAACCGGCTGTGGCCCCCAAGGACTGGATTGGAGAACACTGTGCTACGGCAGTCATTCAGCTGTATGCAGCCCTGGGAGCCTAATTAAAGCCCCTGACTGGCGTGTCTAAAGCTGGGGATAAAGCGTTCTGAAATTTTGATTCTGGAACGCTGTGCTGTGCTGTGCTGTGCTGTGCTGTCCCCCCTTTGATCACGTGTGTAAGGAACCTGCATTCTGCCTGCTGCTGTCATTATGAGTTACTTACAGATTATTTCCCTCTATGGTCATTCAGTTAAACATTTGATAACATATGTGGAATCACTTGTGATATACGACATATATGAGACCCCGTGAATTTCCTTTAGGGGGGAAGGTGATGGATGTGAATCCACAGAGAGGGGGTGTCCTCACCAGGTCGGGGAAGCTATGCTTTAGTAACAGGTCACAGGGTTTTGCCTGAATGTCACTGGGTCCTGGGGGGTAGAACTACAGACCCCAAACAGAGCAGAACCGAGCTCCTCTGTAACATAAGCAGAGCAAACACATACACAGCATTAATATCTGAGACTGGGCCGCTCATGTCTGTTCACGCGAAGGCCTCATTCGTCGAGTGTAAATAATCAGTGGCTCTACTGATTTACGCTCCTCCGTGTCTTGGGTTTGGTAAATCATAAAGCAGGGTGTTTATGACTTTGTACTGTAAGCGGGGAGCTCATGAATGAAAATGTGCAGAATGGTTCCAACACCCTGATCTTCTCTGATGTGTTGCACAACACAGGGGCTGGTGAAATTACTTTTTTTCATATTTATTTCCGAGTATACTAATGCATTTCACATTATAATTTACAAGTCGTTTATATTCCAGTCACTGTGAGCAGTAACAAATTCATCACATTAAGACTAGATTCTGTAAAGTGCACATTTCACATGGTATAGTAGTTTATTGGATGGTATGTTCCTCCTTGAAGGATGTTTTTTCAGATAATTCAGGTCAATTTTATTTATTTTTTTTGCCTGAAACTGTGACTTCTCATAAACAAAGTCACGTGCGTAAATAAAAAACATAAATTTAGCTGAGAACCACTTTTGTGTCATTGCCCTGGGTAGTATATTTATTTTTAATGCATTCAGAGAAATGAGAATTTTACATGGAAATAAAGAAATCTCACAGCACAGCTCCTGACCCATAATTTATATTGATTGCTACTTATCACAACTGAAGGAAGAGCTGGGTCTCTTTACACAGTGTGGCTGGCAGTGGGATGTGGATAAGAGGGGGAGGAGCAACAGCGATGCCCTAATCATCGTCATCGTCGCGGCTGTGGGCCATGTCCCCATCGGGGGGGCACCCATTGCCGCCGCCCTCAGCCATGCACTACACTTTAGTGGTTTCTGTAAAAATACCCCGCATTATAAACGGTTAGAGCGTAAAACCATAAAATGCAGGAATAGCTTTGTGAACACGGGGTTCTCTAAGCAACTGAATAATTTAGGCTTGAGTTGGTCGGTCTTGCTGGTCTTGGGGGGGGGGGTGTTTGCTGTTTTTGCTTAATGGCCCCAGATGGTGTTTCAGGTTGTTCCCTGTTCCAAAGCGCGTGTGAGGGGTTTGCTGGGGACACACGGTAGGTAGCATGAAACAGTCAACATCATTATCTGACATACAGCTCACATAGAGTCCTTTCTCATTATGCGGTCAAATTAACCTTTTACGCAGGTTTCTTTTTTCATTGCATGAACTGCATTCCCTTTTCGCTACATTTGGTTGCTAAAAAAAGAAGCAAAACAAAAACAATAAACAGTGAGGGGCTTGGAGTTGCAAATTATGCCCGGTTATTCTGTGATAGACCCTGGTCCTCCATGACCCTGCCTGAGAGAAGCAGGTATAGCAAATGGATGGATGGATATTCCTCTCCTGTTGCCTAAGAATCTGCAATGGTTCTGCCACCTCAGACACAATGGCTGCCAGTGTTCTGTCTTTCCTGTTACACCAAACCCACGCGTGATGTTTACGGACCTCCCTGTGTCTCCCGCCCCTCTCTCTTCACCAGTATTTGCATCGCCATGCTGAAAGCCACCCTCCACCATGTTGGAGCTGGGCGTCTGTCCTGCGAGCGGACACCCCCAGTCCGAGCGCGCCGGCCCCAGAGCCCCCACCGCGCAGCACCGCTACTTCCTGCTGCCGCCCGAGTCGGAGAGTTGGCACAAGCATCGTTTGGGCCTGGCCGAGGGCCCCTTCCCGGGCCCCCGGCTGCAGGTCCCGGACTACCCGAGCGAGGACTGGAGAGGCCCCGGTGAGCTCCTGCCCCTGGGGCCCGAGGGCGACTTCCCCGTCAGCCCAAATGTCATCAAGCGGAGACGGGGCGGCCTCATCGAGCAGCGGGACATCATCAAGGCTCACCAGGCACATAAGATCCAGAGCACCCCGCAGGCCCGCCGCAAGGAGTGGGAGTGAGTACATCACATGGGAGGTGGGGGGGGGGGGGGGGCAGGCTAAAAGGCTGACAGGGTTGCGGACCTTCTCTGCTATAATTTTTTTCAGCTCTCATTATGAGTGCATAGTTCGGCCTGCACTGCTCCAGTGCAGCTCCAAGGTTGTTGGGTCGAATCCCACCTCTACTGTATGTCCTTGCAATCTGCATGCTTTCCCTGTATTGTGTGGGTTCTTTCTTTGCACTCTCATTTGCTCCCCCAGCCCAGAAATATTCAGCTAAGGCTGCCCTGGTATCCCATTCTATACCTCAGCCTCCGTCCCCCCCCCCCCCCTCCCAACCCCCACCCCCACCCCCACAGGAGATCCTTCTGGAAGATGGATAAACACACAAATGCCTGTATGGATTCTACTTTTAAAATTCAAGGCTCAACAGAATTCAAGCGCTGCTGACAGAATGATTCATTCCCTCCAATGAATGAATTTAAACAAGCAAACAATTTCCCAGGCTGTTTTGCCCCCTTAGAAAACCATAACATTTCATCTATAGAAGTATTGCTTTCACAAAACATTGATCATCGTAAAAAAAAAAAAAAACTACCAGAGAAGAAAAACATGAACTGATGAGGCTGAGACTCTGCTGCAGGATATTATGGTAACGACAGTGAAGGGAGGCACAGTGAGGATTTCTTCCCTTAGTCTTGGTTAGCTTGTTATTTTCTCCACCACAGAGCTGGTGTTGGCGTGGTGTCCCCGATTAAAAAAAGGAACTGTTCAGAGAAGCTGCCCAGCGATTCCGCCGGAAGCTGCGGTCACATGGAGACGCTGCCGCCGCCTTCCTCCAGACCTCTGCTCGCCCCGGACCCGGGCTGCGCGTGTATTGAGCTCGGGCATCGATTGGTTAGGCCTGGCCAGACCACGGCGTCGATGAGAACAGACGCACATCTCGTGCTGCTGCCGCTCAGACCCTAACTGGGCGTCAGGAAGTGAGGAAGTTATTTTACTTGCCAATGCAATTTTCTGCAAAGCTGATATATTATACTTGGTAATATAAGTGCAGACTCCAGTCAATAGTCCCGACAGGCTGTACTGACCTGCCAATACAGAACGTTTTCTTAGTTATTTTAGCAACACAATCAATACTATAGTTAGGGTTTAAAAGTCATATACTCAGTATGTTAATTAAACATGAGTTCACTTGCATATTATTCATTTATCCATCCTTCCATTCATCCATCCATCCATCCACCCGTCTTCCTTACCTGCTTATTCATTAGAGGGAGGGGTGAGCTTGGGGTCTGTACCAGGCAGGGCCCCCTCCGGATGGGCTATCAATCAGCATGCCTGCTGCTTAGCATAATTATTCTTTCACTGATGAAATCCACATATTTGGAGGTACATAAAATCTGAAATAAAATATTGGAATGTGGAAAAGTGTTGGCAGCATTTTACAGACTATTTGGAAATTTTAATTAAATTAAAGACAAACTGTATCTGCAAAGATGTATTACCCTATGAGCTTGACCAGGATGAACAGCTAGAAGATGGATGGATTGAATCTATTAAACCTGGACAGAAAGCTCTGCATCAGTGTATATGCATATATGTACTGTATAGGGTCCCCCCCCATCATTTTTTGTTTATCTAGCACTGTATAGCATGTATAATTGACAGCTTGAGAAAAATAACATGAAATCAGCGTTCCTGTAGATGTAGCCGCACTCGTGCATTGTGCTGGGGGGTGCGGGGGGGGCTGACTCGGTCCCCGCGGAGCAGAGGAATGTGTGACTGTGGACTTGCTAGAATGATTGGCCTCCTCCGGGAGGCCCCCTGTAGGCCGTGTGGAGCAGTGCCTCCCTGCCCCGGAGCCCCCACAGGCCCGTGGGCACAGGGAGCGGCAGAAACAGCCAGGCGGGAGGGTGGGCGGGTGCAGGGGGGGGTCTCGGCTCGCTGCGGCATCTACTCACCATTCCAACCAATCACGGGCTGCGTATGACAGCGTCGTGGTTACAGAGGGAATGCAGCTGCACTTCTGGGGGAGAAATTCAGCAACAAAGGACCCTTTGGAAATGCATCAAAGGCTTCTGTCTGTCCCTTTCCGAACTGTAAATAATTGTTTTAAAACCACAATTTAGTGCTAATTTAAAGAAAACCTGGATAATATTTTGCTAGAGTACTTTTAAAACCCTGTAAACCAAACGGCTGATGTTCTAGACAGGAGAAATCCTTACTGTCAGATGAATTTGGTCGCCTGCTCTACCTTTCACATTGATTTACCGTGATTTTAGTCAGTAGCCGCTATGTTCAACCAATAGATTTCCTCATTAATCTCCGATTTGAATGTGCTTCCTGCGGCTACGTCAAGAAGCGAATTTCCTCCCTGACATGGTTCTCCGGCAAAGATCGGCGTTAAATGGCTTTGCCAGGTGACAGTGACAGTACTGGGGCGATTTAGTAGAATGGCGTGTCTTTGGCACATGTGAGGGAGCTCACACAGACCTTCGAGGAAGCGCGCTAACTCCATGAGGACAGCACCAGGGGGCGCTGTCAGGCAATACCGCTACACTGAGCTCCATTATACATCTGCAATATTTCTGTGAATTATTTTTACCGTCTGCAATATGATCTTTCCTTCCCTTGTTTGCACTGGTTCCTCTGAGTGCTTCAGTTTCCACCTACAGTCCAGGCTGCGTGTTAGAAAAATTGGTGTCTGTAAATTGCCCTTTGTGTGTCATTGTTGGTAAGCGTGTGAACTGCGTTGAGCTGGTGTCCTGGTGAAGATTTCCTGCATGTGCTGCTGGGGGCAGGCTGGGCTACAGACTGTGGAAGATGGAAAATCAGGGTCTTCTATGGCCATCTATGACCCCACCTGCCCCAACCACCTTAACTTGCTTTTCATGTGTACAGCTTCCACATTTGCACCTTAAGCAGAAAGATATGTAGGTTATTGTTAGTAATTATAACTGTGAAATCCAGAGTGACAAGCCAGACAATCACTGGGTACTATAAAAAAAAAATTAAGTAAACATAATAAAAAATCTGACAGCACTGCAGAGGTAAGCTACTTTCATTTTTATTTGCAGTTTCGAGAACAAAAGCTGTGGACATTTTTCCTGTCGATTCTCTCGATAACTTAAGGGCCCTCGCTGCTTCTAAAAGCCCCTCGACTGCCGCATTAATGAGTCTTGAATGTGCTCTTGGGAATTCACAGACCACTGTGAATGGGTGTCGCTCCCACTGGTATGAAATGGTTTGGGCTCTCGTCAAACTAAAAGATTCCATTGCACTGGGGTGGAAATATGAGGAATACGATTGCTTTGAACAGTGTTATATTTCTGTGCGATGATCTTACAATATAAGGGGCTGATGGGAGTTAAATGACAATGCGACATCGCACGGAAGGCTAAACCAGAGTTACCGGACCCACACAACATGGTGAATCAGGCACTTGGACCTGTGGGCTTGTTTTGGTGCGCGTCGCCGCGTGTGCCAGCTCGTCGTGAGTGGCACGAAGGACAGGATGACTCACCTGACAAAAGGAATTGTGTCTGGTCTACAGTTATCCCCTGCTTGTGTGTTTGGCATCTCCCTACTCACAAAAGGGGATTCTTAGGTGTAATAAGGGCTTTATGTACTACAGAGACAGTATCTTTTTCTCGTAAGTTCTCAATAGACTTGTCAGTTAACTCACAGTCAGCCACATGTTTTTGTTGCTTGATGAACAAATAATAATGTAATTATGGTCTAGGAGTATGTGCTTTCATACACTGTTTCCCCTTGTTGTGGATGCCTCTTCACGCGACCTTAAACCACGGTTGAAATGCCAGCTGGTTAATGAGACTTTGTTCATCATCATCCTGCCAAAAGTGTCCCAAAAATCAATGCCACTGAGACCTTTTATCCATGGACATTTTATCCTGCCTACAGTTTTAATCATGACTGTAAGCATGATGAGTAATTGCTTAATCGACCACTTCTGCACGCAAACACCTGTTTTCAATACGCCATTTGCTAATGTGGTTTCTTTATTTTTAATTTCCATCTTTTGTCCATTGTTTGATAAACTGCCTCAGAGTGTTAGTGCCTTATGATTTGAGAGAACTCAGCTTCTGAATGCGGATTACAGAAGTACTTAACTTCAAATTTGGCTGCAGCCACATCTGACATAAAAATGACGGTACCTGACAATTTGTGAGTTGCGTGTAAAAAAGAAATTACACACAATTTGACGCTTTCTTTATGCTGTTGATTGGACAGCAGCTGAAGTAAAATTTGTAGCACTTGTGTGTAAAATGGAAAAAGCTAATTGTTAAAGTGTTTTACATTTAAGCTAAACTGGGCCATCTTTAACGGTTGGTTTTAGTTAATTAGGCAAGACTCAAAGACCCAAACTGGTATTAGAGGATCCTGCAAAATGCACATTTGCTCTCTAAACAAGGGATGGTGGGTGTAAGAATCAGAAAGGATGTACCATCCCAAATATAGCTATAGTGCCAGTCAAATGTTTGGACACGGCAACCCTACAATGGAGTGATAGAGTATTGCATCTCAATATTTGGCCACCTGATTTTATCCCAGTAGAAACAGTTTGGGAGGAGTTTGACTGGAGAGTGAAGGAAAAGCAGCTAATGAGCAATCAGCATGTATGTGGAAAAAGCATCCCAGTAGGCTGCCTCATGGGGCGGGCATAGGGGAGACAGTAGAGTCAGCCAGTCCCTGGAGCATTTGGGGTTAAGGTCCTCACTCAAGGGCCAACCCAGGGATTTGACCCAACAACCTTTTGAGTCCCCATCCACAGAGCTGCCCCCCATACGCAAATGATTTTTCTATGTTTAATACTTTTTTGGTCAGTGTATAATTCCATATATGTAATTTCATAGTTTTGATATCTTTAAAATTATTCTAAATTGCAGAAAATTACAAAAAAATAGTACAAATAAACATTTTATGGGCAGGTGTGGCCAAACTTTTGACTGGTACAGTACAGAATAAGTAAAACCTAAGCATGACATCCTGCTTGAGTTTTACAGAAATGTAGTTTTTATTTTAGTCTGAGTGAGCTTTTTTGTAATTTGAACATACAGCTAGTGACTGAGGATGAGGACGCCTGTATATTAATGAGGAAACTTGCCTGAAAGCTGTAGATATCTTGATGACCTCACAGGCCTCAAAGTTTTCTTCTTTCTCTTTCTCTTCCTGTGTATCTTCCTCCCCATAAAACCTTTGGCAAAAAAAACGCTAAAACAATTCATTCACAATCCATGAAGACAGCCCAGAGCCTCCCCATATTTCATCCTTTTCTAAAGACAGACATCTTTGGACTGTACGTAATATCTGTTGTTATCCTCAGGATTTGGAACTGGAAACTGAACTGGGGTCAGTGGTTTTTCTTCCACTCACTTGCTGCATACTCTGATGACTAATCTTTTGTTGGAGTACTGCAGATGTTCCAAAGAGTCCTAGCAAAGAACATATAAGCAAACAAATAAATTAATAAGGTGTTAGAAATAGATTACATAATAGTGACTTTTAATCACTGGGAATGCAGCATGTGTAATAAAAATGTTTATTATTTGTTGTTTGAATATAAATATCAGATGATTATCATAACTGGCACATTTGAGAAACATTGTCAAATTTCAATGCTTCACATTTACAGTTTGATTCATATTTATTTAGTGGATCTTTCTGTTCAAAGCAGCATATGAGTGAGGTAGGTGGTAGATCATAAGCATGCAGCTGTGAAGGAACCAACATGAGCACAAGTGCTGATGGGCTGAGCTTCTGATGAGGGACCAGTAAGTAGTTCCAGGTAGTTATGGGAACTCAGGCTACACAAGATTCTGTTTAGAGCTTAATTTCGGAAAAGAGATGCAGATAATTTACCCCATGAGAATATAGTAGGAGATCAAAGAACGGAGCAGGAGGAACCAAGCAGGAGACAGTGAGATGGTGGGGTTGTGAGGGACTCTGCAGACCATATGCTGCTGGGTCGCTCGGCCCCCCATCTAGGAAGCATACTGGAAAAACGAGTTTTCATGCAGTGGAGGGATCAGGGACTTACTGGGATGGTGGGGTGGAATGTATGTCCTGATGGTTCTAGGTGCTTGGCACCAGGTATTCGAAATAGATGTGAGCATCTGTATGGAGGGAGATGGAGAGGACTAACATGAGAGCAGTATTCTGAATGATCTGCAGCGGTTTCGCATGCTGGCAGCCCCATCAGTAATGAGTGACAGTCACTCAGTCGCCTGGATTAGGAATTGAGCTGCATTTTCAGACAAATAAGGTCTTAATGGTGTTACACCAAGTAAATCTACAAGAGATCAGGAGGTAGCTGCTTTGTGGTCAGGAAAGGAAAGGTCACCTGTCATCCCTACTAAACCGTAGTGGAGACAAGGTCAAAGATGCAAGCTTGACGGTGATGTCATGAAGAACGGTTGGGGGGGTGTGGGGGGTAACTCAAGGAGCTTGGTCTCTGAAAGGTCCATCTGGAGGTGGCCATCCTTAATCAGAAGTGCAATGTCACCTTTGCTTGCCATAGATTTCCAACACTGTTCCCCGGGGTGTGAGACAGGACGTCATACAGGGTGTTGCGATTGAATAATGCTATTGCCAGGCAAGTTTGCTCCTCTGCCTGAGAATCGCAGGTGCTGGAAACGGCAGCATCAGGCATCTTGTGTGACACATGGAGCTGATCTAATTAAACTGGATCCAGATGTTTGCTGGGCAGCAGAAGAAACCACTGAACTGAAATTAGAACAACATAAAACTGAAAAAGTTGCTGTCTTTGCATTGATGACCGGATGGTTGAGTAAAAATGGTTGAAGCAGTGGTGGGGGAAGGCCTGGTGACACAGTGGGTGGAGCGACACAGTGGGGTTTGATACCTGTCTGTCCCCATTCCTCCAAGCTCACTGTGACCCTGCTTGCTTTTTCTAAGTGCATATAGAACACGGGCAGATGAAATACTGCCATGCTTCAACCAACAACTTGAGTATAAAGATTCACAGTCACAGAGTACTCAACCGGTTGGAAAACAAAATCTTGGTCTGGATTTGTACTTTCTGGACCTGAAATCTCCATCTTACACAGAGATGTCATTGGAGGAGCCCAGAAGTAAAATTAGCAGATAACAATCAAACATAAAACAGTTATCACAAAAGCTGCGACTGTGTTAAGTTAATAAAGTAAAAATAATGAAAGTAAAACAATTCCAGTATGAAAAAGACAGTAGTTCTACTTGGACCCCTTATAATAGGACCTTTCTGTAAACAATCTCTGCCCATACAAATGGATATGGAGTCCCCACAATGGTATGAACAGTGGAGCAGTGCCTGTTAGTGTGTGTACCTGTGTCTGCATGTGCACTACAGAATGTCACTGCCAGGGAGCGTCACAGAATTGCAGTTTGACCTTTGCCGTTGAGTCTCTCCTCCTGTCGAAAATTATTATCTGAAATAGACAATGATTTTCTTGGTAGTTCCTTTATGTAGTGTTACTATGGAAATGATGAAATAAAACTTTTATTTATATTGTTTTTTTTTGAAGGCAGTTAAATGAAGGCAGTTTTGAAGCCAGATGGAAACATGATACATCATTTCATCTGTCTGATTTGGGGACTGTGCGGAACAGTTTCTACACTCACCGGTACACAGATAAACTAAAAGACACACAGTGGAAAGCAGTGGCTGATTGGTGGAGGGTGGATCAGCTGACCAAGGTTTTTCCCACCACGCCCTCATTCCCACAAAGATTGGTATGGCATTAGAATGCTGTGTTTCGTTTCAGCAAATGATCTCAACTGTCCTTCAGATACTTACACGCATTTTGTGTAACGATAATGTGTGCATGTGTACACAGATATAAAGAAACACCCAGGCTATTGAACCGTTGCTCTCCTGTCATAAAATAATACTTAATCTTGCCATTTGTTTAGTTTTCATACATCGGATTTGAGTCTCTTGTGAGACACACATATACAGGCGAGAGCAGTTTATGTAGCACCCCTGGATAGGATTTCAGGGCTGGGGGCCCAACACCAGCCGCAGGGTCCCAATCTGGGCTGGGCCTACCTTTGTAGGATAAGCATGGTATCGACAAGCGTCTGGTCCTGATGATGATCTGGTCCGGTTCTGTGGTCACTCTTTAAATATTAAGTTTTTTTTGCAGACGTCTTACATGGGACAGAGTTCAGACACTAGATAGGAAGCAATATCTGGGATCAGTGCTTTACAATTAGGATGAATACTTGGAAACACACGTTGGTTGGAGACCCTGAGTCTATATTCATAGGGTTGCATACCAGGTAATTAAACACCACACATGCATTGGAAAACTGTTTTTATATTCATGCCCCACATTTTTTTTGATCACATAACTGTAGCTTGAATTGCTATAAAATCCAGTTAAACACTGCAGAAATATAAGCATTTTAAAATATCTTACTTCATTCATAAATCAAATGCCAATTAAGCACTCGTTTCATCTATTTAAAACCTGTTACTTGCAAAAAAGAAAATAGCTTCATAGTACTGGCCACTGATCTCTCCGAGGACAAGTGAGTGCTTCAGTTTGGACCTCGGTAAAAGAATTACACCTGTATATAAAATGCATATCTGACTTTATCAAGCTAGTTTATTTTAGAAATGATAATAACATTTTGTATTAATTAATAATAACAATCAACTGAGCTTTAACAGATTCAGAAAGGGAATGTAACACCAAAGGAGTAGTTTGTAGTTTCACTTTATTATAGAAAATGA
Organism: Brevimyrus niger; assembly: GCA_015164015.2. Taxonomy (NCBI): domain Eukaryota; kingdom Metazoa; phylum Chordata; class Actinopteri; order Osteoglossiformes; family Mormyridae; genus Brevimyrus; species Brevimyrus niger. The sequence goes on from JAABNY020000032.1 coordinate 22,957,274, forward strand.
CAATTGACACACATGAAATCTATTCTGGTGAGAAGTTCGGATATCCGGGAGGGTCTCAGAGTAGAACCGCTGCTTCTCCACATGAAAAGGAGCCAGTTGAGGTGGTTTGGACATCTGGTGCAGATGCCTCCTGGACGGCTACCCAGAGAGGTTTTCTGTGCATGTCCTACAGGGAGGAGGCCCCGGGGCAGACCCAGGACTCGCTGGAGGGATTATATCTCTGGGCTGGCCTGTGAACGCCTTGGTGTCCTCCCCGAGGAGCTGGTAGAGGTAGCTGGGGAGAGGGAGGTCTGGGTATCTCTCCTGAAGCTGCTACCCCTACGATCCGAACCCCAGACAAGTGGAAGATAATGGATGGATGGATGGATGGATGGAATCTATTTTTAACTTACAGGACTGCTGATATTACTAAATCAATGCTGCCAAAGCCTCATTATATACTAGTTGCCAAGCTAGCAGGATAGCAGTTCGGCCCAAGTAAACACAATAATTTCACACAGTGTTGAATTTCTGTGTTTTCATGCATTTTCTGTAGTTTTTCTATTTATTCTTCAGTCTGCGCTAAGCTGTTTCTGTATTTATTTCACTTGCTGTTTCTGTATTTACAAAGCAATCTTCTTGCAGTACAAATGAAGAATCTTTTAATTGTGCAAAGAGGAGGGGAGTAACCCGGGAATGAAAAATAAATCAGGTTGTACAATACAGGATAATGCAAAAACAACTATAGTCCAAAGTCAGCAAAATCCTAAAACCACAGCCCCCCCCCCCCCAATAAAAAAGGAAATACAGTTACATTGAACTTACCCAGACTACAAATTGGGCATCTTTTGGATGAAACCTTTCTGTAGCCAGAATGTACTGCTACCTATAGTTTGGGTTTAATGAATGATTTGGTTTTTTACATTTGATACAGAATATAGAGTACAAACTTACCATGAATAATCTTTCACAAATTGTGCCTGCGAAGATGTCATTTGTAAAGTCTGTGACAGCCCTTGTAAATTTCATTTAGCATCTTATATTTTACTTTACGTTCCATGGAAGTTTAATAACTCAGGTATGGTACCTGAGTAAAATTATTATTGCCATTGCTAAAGGAGGGCGAGAGAATGTGAATATTAGATGAAGTCGTTTTTCATGCTGTCCTGTGAGATCTGGCCTGAAGTGCAAGTCAGCAGTTACATCTATCTGCTGCTCATTGCAGGATTCATTTATTTGTACAATGCGATTAGTTGGTGACGTTCTGGAGCGCGGTGACGTTCTGGAGCGCGGTGACATTCGGGTGCACGGTGACATTCGGGTGCACGGTAATGTTCTGGGTGCACGGTGATGTTTCGGAGCGCGGTGAAGTTCTGGTGCACGGTGACATTCAGGAGTCCTGCAGGAAGGGACAAAGCTCCTGCTGGGATCAGACAGAAACGTCCTACTGTACTCTGTTATATTCATGCGATAATGAGCTGCATATGTATTTATGTCCAGCTTTATCCATGTTTCATTATTTAACATGTTATTGTTTAATAATTGTATTTATATTTCTTAGCAATGCGTGGCTGAAGGCAATGTGAAACACAAGGATGTTAGCTGCTCCTTCTGTAAAGGTCTTTCTGGTTCAGTCATGTCCCCAACTGAATGTTTGCTTTATTGCTGATATTAATCTGTGCTGATGACCTCTGCTGAAGCTCTTCATGATTTTCATCGGTTGGATGCATTTCTCTGCTAAAGTGCCCAGGGGCCACTGTCCTCTTTCACCTCGTGGAACGGATGTCAGACATATTTCGGAATCTTACTGCGGAGGGACTTGGGCTGGGAGAGGGACTGAATTTAAAGACAACTGGAAGCTTGTGATCCTGTGGTCTCTGGTTCATTATCTCAGGTTCTTAAGAGACGGATGGAAGGGGAAGTGACTGAATTACACCAAGTCTGAGTGATACATGATATGAACTCTCTCAGAAAAAAGGGTTCCAGTTTGTACTTTTACTTGTCACTGGAGCTGTACCTTACTATTCTGTACCTTTCAAGATACATAAATGGACTCCCCAAGGTACAAACAACACTAATGTACCCCAATGGTACAAGAATGTTCCTCCGAGAACGTTTCTGTACCTTAAAAGCTATTATCTACCGCTAAGGGTGGCTGACCCTTGAGGTACAAATCGGTGCTGTTTTTCTGAGAGTGAAGAAGAGAGACTCCTAATGTTAGAGACGAAAGGACTTTGAGAGGAACAGTACTAACATAATCAACAGCCACTTATTTCGTGCTCAGATATGTCTTGGAAGTAACAAGAAAAGACACATATTAACATCACTGCCTTCCCCAATCGTTCATTTATTGAGAGAAATAATCTTTAATTATGGATTGCTTGGATGAATGCTCAGAGTCTATAGTAATTCCACTAACTTTATGTTGTACACATCCTTTTTTTACACATATTTGTCTTTCTGTCACTTGCTTTACACGGCATTGGCACTCTGAAGGTGAGTTGTGACAGCTTTCCTTTCCTACAGTCCTTTCTGGAGAGTCTGTATGTCCTCTGCCCTGGGAATGTGTTGTTTACAATAGTATTACTCAGGAAGGGTTGCCAGATCCATAAAATCGAAATGTCTGATATCTCAAAACATCCCATGTCCCTCTTCTCTCTGCTTTGCGGCCTCCCTGTTTAAGTGTATTGTTTTTTTGGAATTTGAAAGGGTCTTTCAATAAGGTCTGCTCCAGTTGTTCTGGAATGTTTTTCGTCCAGTTATCTAATGACAACTCTACGTTGAAACATCTTCCAGATAGCGATTAAGTGGTGTGCATGACTCCGATGGCCAGATTGTGTCATAAAGAATTGTCCAGATGTACAGAAATCTGTTATAAACAAGCTGGAAGGCAAATAAATCAATTTGTCCTCGAGCAGAACCATATGCTGCTTAGTGCTAATTGGTATTTATCTGAGGAACTTTCCCTGCTGACGGTTTGTGGTTCTTGCAAATTTGCAGTTTCTGTTCCTTTCGTGTGAATTCATCCATTTTCTCTCTGGTCACTATTTTGCCACAGAGAGCATCCACGTCACCGTTTGCCTTTTAAGACTGAAATCATTTTTCACAGCAACAGCGAAACATTCTGGAGCCTCAGTATGTTCCTACGAAATGTTCTGTTTATGACGTTTTTTGGAAGGCATAACAACCTCGAGGGAACGTTTCCAAACAATACTGTGCTGTTTTCTGAGTGCCGCCTCGCTCTGCTCTAATGTAAAGCTGAGCTCTCCCTTCACTCTAGTGCCTTTGCAGTAGCATCGCCGAACCTGAATGTTTAGAGCGGATTTAAATATCAAAGGTAAAACCATGTTCTTTGCTGGTGTTAGAGTGGGGAAAATGATGCCTTTATTCAATGTCCTTTCATGGGGGTAAAAAACAAAAAATGAATGAACCTGTGACCTGCCACATACAAATTGCCCAGCACATAATGTTTTTTTTAAAAAACAAATGGACAGAAGCTGAATAAACTAATTTTAGTTTTTGTTAACATTTTTTTATGAAGCACAGATGTGAGACTTTGTCGAACCAAACACTTATCCAGTACGGGGTCACGGTCGGCCCGATCGCTATTCCAGAAAGCACAGGGCATGAGGCTGTGGTACCGCTGCACAGGATGCCAGTCCATTGCAGGGCACATACCCGCTATAGGATTGGTTCTCGGGAGCTGTGGTGGCACGTTATTGCGTCGTGATATCAGCATCTGCGCGATGAACACAAGGGCTCTAAGCGATGACCATAAAACTTTGTCCGGATGCAGAATATTCCGGATTATATGGACCTTTACTTAGACCTGCAATATAACTGATATTGACATATAATGTGATGTCGTGCAACCCAGCAGGGGACCATGTAACACAAGAAATTGTGCAAAAACCAATTTCGCAAGTTTCACCAAAAGCTTGGAGTGAGATTACATCTGTTAGGGGCAGAGCCTGTGTCCCACGGTCAATGCATAATATTTTAGAGTCCTGTTCACCACATTTATTGGCTCCTGCGCTGCCATTTCCACCTTGTCTGCACTCTGTACGTATGCATTCATGTAATAACTTGCTTGCAATGGGATCACATGTAACTTATGCTGGAATTTACCCAGAAACAACAAATGCTATCTTCTGATTGGCTGGTAGGTGGATATTAATTATGTGTAACTCTGGACAGTTATTAAAATGGCGGAAAACTCCAGTCTGTGTTCCATTAATTCTATATAACGGGACCCCCCAGGTGGGAGTTATCCCTTACTCCTCAGTGTGAGAAACATACGGTGTGGCGTATGAGTGTGTGAACTGGTCGAAATGCGTGTTTCTCACGGTCAGGGCGTGAGACTTGAGTCATGCCAGGGCAGAGAAGGGATTTGAATGTCTAACTCAGGAGGTGCTGCTCCTTTAGACGTCATGCTACCTCCAAAGCTTAGTGCAGAAATTACAGCCTAGCTGTGCTCTCAGTTTGAGAAACCTTGGTTTAAGGTAAGTCCTGAGTAACTCTAACTGTGGGGAATTATGTGGGGGAATCAAACTGGAGTGTGATTACTTTTCCTGAATAGGAAATTTGTCTTGCTGAGTCTCCAAATATTGTGAAAACTACTCAGGATAATTGCTCACCCTCAGTGAGTAATTTATCTTTGGGGAGCTAGTGAAAGGTATTAGCACACACAGTTTCTTCGGCGCGTGGTCGTAATTCTGCATTTAAAACGCCCTCTTGTGGAATCCCTGGGAACTGATCTTAGTGCTGCTTAAGAGATGAGCGGAAATAAGATGCGAGTCTTGGTTGCGTGTTTGTTTTCCGTTTTAAATTGCGAAGGGCTTTCGTAACGAGAGACAGTGTTTTTACATGGATCTGTCCCAGAACTTTTAACTGTTCAGACTATGAACTATCGAAATGAGTTGCGTTGTGAATCTGCGGTCGATTACTTTTCCTCAAGGACCTGGATGTGTGTCACACTAGACTGAATTTGAATTTGTGAACTGAATTTTTTGAGGTAGGATAAATGCTATTTCGCCTTACTGGAATTCAGATTCAAACTATTAAATTCAGATTCAGTTTTGTAATGCGGATACCTGCAGATTCAAATATACAAAATTCATATTCAGGTTCTAGTGGCACAAATATCAGCCGATATCCGACTGTCATATAGTATTATTAATTTTAATATATGCTTCCACTTGCAATAATGCAAGACAATAATACCACTTACAGTTGATCATGGAATATATAGCAGGGAAGAAATTTCATGAAGTGATTTATTGCATACGTGGCATTTTATGACAGTACCACACTTGAATTCACTGAGCTCTTCAGAATGACCCATTCTTTTACAAATGTTTGTAAACCTGACTGCATGACTAGGTGCTTATGGCAATGGGTCTGAATGAAACATCTGAATTCAGTGATTAAAAGGTGTGTCGAAATACTTTTGTCGATTTGGTGTATGTACATCGGTAACGAGACACAGACAGGTGTGGACATTTAACACATTAGACTGGAAACAATATGGTGATTTTGGGATGGCCAGCGACCTCTGCTGGCCAAATGGGATCATGATGGGTTGTTAGGACAAATCCTGATATAATGTCTAAATAGTGTAACTAACTGCAACATGAGTTCCCCCGGTGGGCTGACACAGTGACCACAGACCTGCAGGGCTTCCCTGATCTCTATCTGTCTCTTGCCCTGACTCTGTGGGCTTTTTATCTTCTTCCCATGTCTGTGTGGGTTTTTCCTCCCGCAGTGCTAAGAGCCTCAGTTAGCTGAGAGCTGCCATTAAAGTGTGTTTGTAGCAGGGGTCTTTCTTTTATGCCCCATGCTTCTCTTGAAATAAGTTGCAGGCTCGATTCCCCCTGGAATTGAATAAGTGATTACAGAAAGTCGGAGTATAGCCCTTGACTTTCTGCAGTTCAATTTACACTTTAAATTATTTCAGCTATACTATGTTTATCAAAATCATACATATATATATATATACACACACACACAGTGGTACCTAGGTTCTTGTACTTAATCCGTTCCGGACGCTGGATGAAATCCTAAAAAGTTCGAGTTCTGATCGATTTTTCCCCATAAGAAATAATGGAAAACCAAATAATTGGTTCCTGGCCCCCCAAAATCACACACACACACACACACACACACACACACACACACACACACACACACACACACACACACACACACAC
>JAABNY020000032.1:22963561-22996722 GCA_015164015.2 Brevimyrus niger
ATGACAATGAGTTCACTGTACTAAAATGGCCCCCACAGTCACCACATCTCAACCCAATAGAGCATCTTTGGGATGTGATGGAACGGGAGCTTCGTGCCCTGGATGTGCATCCCACAAATCTCCATCAACTGTAAGATGCTATCCTATCACTATGGGCCAAGATTTCTAAAGAATGCTTTCAGCACCTTGTTGAATCAATGCCACGTAGAATTAAGGCAGTTCTGAAGGCGAATGGGGGTCAAACACTGTATTAGTATGGTGTTTCTAATAATCCTTTAGGTAAGTGTGTGTGTGTGTGTGTGTGTGTGTGTACATATATATATTTATTTATAGTTTAGTTGTTGTCTGTAGCTGTTCATTGCTTTCTGTGTTCCCACGAGTGCCCCCGCCCTTCCTAGTAGCCCCCACCTCCCCCAGCTAACTATTCATGAGGCTGGGACTCTCTGAGGCTGTGCTGCGACTCTCTAAGGCTGGGACTCTCCGAGGCTGTGCTGCGACTCTCTGAGGCTGGGACTCTCCGAGGCTGTGCTGCGACTCTCTGAGGCTGGGACTCTCCGAGGCTGTGCTGCGATTCTCTGAGGCTGGGACTCTCTGATGCTGTGCTGCGACTCTCCGAGGCTGGGACTCTCTGAGGCTGTGCTGTGACTCTCTGAGGCTGTGCTGCGACTCTCTCTGAGGCTGCGACTCTCTGAGGCTGTGCTGTGACTCTCTGAGGCTGGGACTCTCCGAGGCTGTGCTGTGACTCTCTGAGGCTGTGCTGCGACTCTCTCTGAGGCTGTGACTCTCTGAGGCTCTGCTGCGACTCTCTGAGGCTGGGACTCTCCGAGGCTGTGCTGCGACTCTCTCTGAGGCTGCGACTCTCTGAGGCTGTGCTGCGACTCTCTGAGGCTGGGACTCTCCGAGGCTGTGCTGTGACTCTCTGAGCCTGGGACTCTCCGAGGCTGTGCTGCGATTCTCTGAGGCTGGGACTCTCCGAGGCTGTGCTGTGACTCTCTGAGGCTGGGACTCTCCGAGGCTGTGCTGCGACTCTCTGAGGCTGCGACTCTCTGAGGCTGTGCTGGGATGCTCCAAAGCTCTGCCGGGACTCTCTGCACTCTGAAAGCTGCACTGCTTCTGTTAGACTCTAACACTTCTGTTTTCAGTATAAATTGTTATCCTAAAACTTGGGATATGGATCATTGTTTTCTATCTGAATTTATGCATATTTAAAGGTCAGCGCTGTTTTCATGAGGCATAACAAGGTTCCCCTGTATCCTGTGGAAACAGCAGAGCCCCCGCCAAGCTGAATTGCCACGATTTTCAGTAGAGCCTGAGAGGCACCCCCATCCCGCCACACTAAGCCCTCTGTCAGGAGCTGGCTTTCCCAAACTGCCATCTGCCCCCCTTATGGTACACTAGCCTCTCCCTGACACTTGTCCCAGGGAAGGGGTGGGGTCACTTTTGCCAGGGGCATCTTCTACCCCCCCACGCCATTCACTGCGGTCCGAGATGGGAATGAGAATGGCTCACAGTTTTACACAGAAATGGCAAAAGTGTGTGTGGTCTGGTTAGTTGTTCTGGAGTTAACCCAGTTGTTCTAATAAGTAAAAATAACAAAACTTCTTCTCTCTCTCTACTTCTGGACTGTCTTCCTTGAGCCAGTGGACCACATACCGGTGACTTTAAGTGCTGGTCTCCCCCCACACCATGACACTTCTGCTTACCGTTGAGTTCAAATGCTCCGAGAAGCAGCTTTTCTCAGGTTTCCAGCAGACGGAAAGGAACATGCAGTGCAGAGGCACTTTTACTGGCTCAAAATGGTTTTCATGACTGCATTTTGAGTGAGTTGGTGAGAAGGCCATCTTTGGCTGGACTGTTTGGTCTCTGACATCTTTGCTGTAAATGAGCAGATAGTGTGCTGATATACATGCAGGCATGTGTGTGTGTTTTGGGTAGGCATACACGTCTTATCGCCCGTAGCCTTTATTATTAGCATTAGTATGACAGCATTTGTGTATCTTTCCCAACTGATGTCCTTCAGGTGTGATGTCATGGTCTTCAGCTTTGGTTTTTTTCCCCGCCATGAAATAATTGTCTATGAGTAGCATTGAAAGTGCTTTCACGCACAGGTTCAATCACCAACAGTTTCCCATCTTGAATATTAATGCCTTAGCCATTCCATTTGGTCATCCAGCTCGCCGTGGTTGAAGTGAGCAGCTTGTACGTACCAGCAGGGGGAGCCAAAGATCTAGACATGCAGCCTCATGGCCCAGAATGATGTACTGTATGCATTGAGCAATGCCTAATGTCATTCAATAAGGACCTCTTACAACATCTCCTGAGGATTAATGAAATCTCTGTCAACACATCGTTTCTCCTTTTTAATTCTGTGAGCCTAAAGGGTAAAGACTGCAGTATTTCATACCCATGTCCCACATTAAAGAAGTATATTTGTTTTATGTAATATGGATCTTTTTATGGTCCTTCTGTGGTCAAGTTACATGAACTTTGGAGAATCTTGTTTATTCCCAAATATTTTTGGATCTCGGTGTCTGAGCTGGCTTGTAGTTTGTATTAAAATTTGTTATTATGGTATCATTTTACAGAGTAGTGTCATGTCTGATATGATAGTTGGTAACATACATTTGAAATAATATACGTTTCCAATTTTTAAAAGGGACTAGGGTGGTGAGGCTGATCAGCAGCATTGTTGTCGCAGCCTGACGGAAATTTCGGCATCTCCGTGGAGCAGATTCTGGATAATGTGTACTTTTACTTTTGTCTCATTGGTATGCATGCTAACATCTAGGTATTGCACAATCTTGCAGTCTTGCCCTTCATTCTGAGCTCATCCTGTAGTTCATGAGTCACTCTGTTAACGACCGCCGGGTTTATGTAGACCGCAGCTGTCAGGAGCCTTAGGGATGGGACTGATCACCATCAGTGCCTCCTTTGGCTAGTTTGTGTCCCTTTCCCCTTTTAGTGCCACATCACATAATCTGAACTGTGCAACAGCGCCATCTACAGGTGGGGGTATGAATGAGAGAAATGCACTGTGGGAGCTGTGGGCAGTATAAAGTGTGGTGTGAGGTATAAGAAGGTCAAAAACGGTCCAAACTTCCCGCAGTATGCAGAGCAGCCGGTGCTTCAGTTTTGAGCAGTGAATAGATATGTTTCTGCTCGTGCGTTAACAGTTAAATGCTAGGATAATGGTTGTCTTTAGTGTTGCTAGGTAACCCAAAGAAGCACCAAAACACTGATAAGGACAGAGGTGAATATTCAGTTCATAGTTTCAAACATTGCAGGAGCTTTTCGCTTAGTGGTTATAAATAGAGGGTAAACATAAATTAGGCATATAAGTGAGGCTGTTATCAAGATGTTTTTAACATTTATCTATAGTAGAACCAAATGTTTCTTCTGGTTAGGGTCGCAGGAGTAAGAAACATAAACCAATAAAATGATCTATCCCTGTGGCAGGTTGTCTGTGTGTAGTTTTGGTGCTGTAAAGTTTTTACTTTGTATCTAATGGTGTCTGTCCCTTGAGTGGAGAAAGGACAGGGCATACATAACTTACCTGCTGGTCAGAATCATTTCACTGAAACAGAATGAGAGGAAATATCGGACGTATACATACACGCGGCTACCTATTTATGGGGGCAATTTGAGCCTGCTGAAGGCTACAGCAGTAATTTTTCACCTGGCAGCTGAGCGTTTATTGTGATTTTGGGTGGACTTCTCAATCTCCGCATCAACTGCAACAACAATTCAACAATTCACAGGGGAAGTGGCTGGCCAAGGGTGTCGTGTCAGGTTCCACCACTAGAGGGGGCATGGCGTTTTAGTCTTACCCTTAGCCATGGGAAGTACCAGGTCAAGCACTGACTTGAACATAAGTGACCAATTTCATCCTTTTACCATTTACCAGGATTATGGGAATGCGCTCATTGTGATGCAGTTTGTCTTTTAGAAGCATCAATAAAGTCAACACCAGTGCCAGTGTAAGCCCATGTGGACCCCTAGGCAGGCTTCACTGCAGCTACTCCCAGAAAACTTTACCCCCAGTTTCACTTTGCTTTGGACAGTCTGAGAAGGCGGCACCCCCAGGGCTAACAGTGGCGGTGGCTGAAGTGACTCCCCATTGCTTCGGTAAAGTGCTTGGAGATCTTGAAGTGTAACATTCATTCATTCATAAAAAGGAATCCATGGGAAAGATTTTAGTTTGTAACACCACTGAAGCCCAATATGTACCTTTAGTTACCTTAAATGACCAGATGGGTTAATTTTGCCATGCGTGTCTCTTTGGCCATGAGAGAAGCTTTGTAGCAATAGCCAAGTCCGCCATTTTCCCGTCTACATCAGCTTCCCATGTATAACCTTAAATATGCTGTCACTCTCTTCAGTTATATGTAATCTTTGCAGGAAAAATATTCTTTTTTTCCAGTGAGTCCTTAATTTGCAGCACCAGATCATTAAGTGGCTTGGAAAGTCTTAATTGCACATATTGGCAGTAAGTGAATGGTCCTACATAAAAGGGCTGCCGTCCGTCAGCTGGGGACACGACGCCGCCATTAACGTCCCCATTAGGGAAACGCGCTCCCCGGCAGAGAGGTCGGGCAGAGAGACGGCGGTATGTGGGCAATCGTGAATTGCAAGGTGTATTGTCACCATGGAAACCGCTACAGGGACAAAAAAAGAACGAAACTCTACGTGTCGCAGGAGACTCCCTACGGGTGGCCCTGAATGATGGGATGTGGCACTGAGTGACATCACAGCACTGACCATGCGGCATGCTAACACAACGCAGGCCTTTCCGTTAATCCCAGCCAGCTCCCCAGTTTATCAAAACACAAATCATATATTACCTCCAATATATCAGCGCATAAATCTATATATAAACATATATGTCTTTTATTGATTGATTACATTTTGAGTTTATTGAACTGAGTTATGTAGAGGCATGTTTTTAAAAATCCTCATACGTGTATGATTACATGAAGTACGACAGGCTTGAGGTTAACATAAGCATTCTTCTTTTTCTTTCAGTGTAATGGCGTGCTTTTTAATCCATTACCATTGTGAACAGCACACAGAAGGGCTCCTGACCGGCTCTCTGTAACCCATTCCTGGTTCTGTGTAATTAAAGAGGGGGTGGGGGGGCTGGTCTCGCTCCTCGCTGAGTTCTCTCCTTTGGCCCAGATGGTTGCAGCCCCCTGGCAGATTCGGCCCCCCGTGCAGAGGGTCTGTGCCCTGTCCTTTTTTTGGACGAGGGCTGTGTCTTTTTCAGCATCTGCTTTCTTCTCCTTCCCTCACCCCCCCCCTGCAAAATGTTTTAGTATCTTTTCCTCCAGCACCTGCCTGTAATTTAGGCTGATTATTCTGACTGCATTTCCTCATCCATCCTCCCTCCTCTGTCTGCTTTCTCCCAATGAGCTGAACCTCACATACGCCTTGTGTTGGGTTTCTTCAGCCGACAGGCTGCCTGGTGACTTTAAATTGCCTGCTCTGCTCGTGATTTCTGTGTAGTTATGGGTAACACTGGATGTTTAATAAAGCTTAACCGCAGATGTTATGAACTGTATAACGCGGGATTTTCCTAAGACGTTTTCACATTTTCTTATTAATGTTTCTTTCCTGTTTATTTCTCTTTTTCTTCCTTGTTTTGCCTTAGAAATAAAACATTCGTCTCTCCACCTGCCCACCTTCAGGGCGGCGTGCCCTCAGTCAGGCCAGCCGGTTATGAGGGACAGGCTCTTGAGGGTCGGTCCCCCGTGCAAACAGGGCGCCCCCATGGCTGTGATGTCCTTTATGTTGGCTGTCTGCTGCCTGTCATCGGATGCTTTGGGCTGAGCGCTATGAAGGCGCGTTGACACTCCCCTCCCCCAGGGCCGCTGTGCTGGCCTCCCAGCATTCCCGGCAACATACATCTGGCCTTTTTCTTCACCCCCCGCCCCCCCCACATTACGAAGTGTTTGCCTGACAAAACCGAGGGCTGGGGCTCCTCTCACCTGTCGCTGTTTGTTAGCAGAGCCTCTCTGTGGCAAATGGTTTGTTTAGCAATCCGGAAAGTTCTGGGCATCCGCTTCGGGTTCTAAGGCAGATTCCCGGAAGAGACTGTGGAGCAGCACACAGACTAATGCTGTATTTAATAGCCAGGTTTCTAACTAATGGTACATTATTCGTCAACGAGATTTAGATTTGTGCCACCAGGAACATCCCCTTCCTTGGTTCTGAGCATGATTTGTGTGGCTGTTTTAAGCAGATATAAAACTGAGAAGGTTCAGTTATTCTCTATTCTATTAGTAGTTGCCAGGAACGATGCTCTGAAACGCCAACATAAAACTACTAGAGGATTGCATTCATCTTGGGGTTCTTTATGCGGAAAGCGGGTGTGTGTAGGGTGTGTGTAGGGTGTGTGTAGGGTGTGGGCTCGGAAACAGGGTGTCAGTGTGATGGGGTTTCATTCTGTGTTCCCGAGGTTTGGCGTGAGTTAAAAAGCAAGTCAGTCTCAAAGGTGAATTTCGCTCAGAAAAGTGTGTTTCCACTTTTAACTCACAGACAGCAGCCATAAGATGCATCTTCTCTTTCTGTCTTTTATTGCTCTCGCTGTAACGGCCTGAATTTCCCACGACCAATCCTGCCTTTATTGGTGTCGCCTAAACACAACATTAATTTCGGGTTTTCGCACCATCAGCATGACGTTTGACTTTCTCTTTCCCCTCATATCACCAAACTTTCAGATAAATAAGGATTGTTCATTTCCTAATTGGACCACCCCAAGCACTCCGACCCAATCTTTTTAATCGGTTTTTGCTTTTTTATCCTTTTGACAGTTAATTTTCTGCCTAATAAAATCAGAATGATGTGGTTCCTTTGCAGTTTTTGGGTTGTTCTGCAGTGATGTTGGAGCATCCCAATTATCTTAAATAATGGAGATGCTGGAGCCTTATTAGTGTGGAGCTCATTATCATTGCTGAGGTGCTAATCCTCACTGACATCTACTGGGGTCACAGCCTCTGGTCTATTCAAGCCAGACTTTGGTCTCTAAATTAACTTGGGATCTGTTTTTGTGTCACTCGCGTCAATTGTGGAACCTTTTTAAAACGTATTATTCATACTTAATACATAATTAATTGCTTATACTGAATGTACTTAATGTATGAATCTTAGTTTTGTGTTACCTGACAGCTTTTTGACCAACGCCTTAATTACTCATGTTAAATCCTTCTTACTTCTTAAACATTGTTCTGTTAATATATAAGCCTACTTAAGAGAATATTAAAAACATTAAATGACATGTGCACATTTTGGCAAGAATTGCCAAACCATTTTATGGGGAGGGCATCTAGATTTGTAACTCACCTTGCGCAGGCTGCATGCCCATTTTTGAGCAGAAAGGGACTGATTGGAAGGTTATGTTTTGCGCCAGTACCTTTCATCACGTCCTTATGCGGAAGGGCGTTACGTGAATAAGCGGTAAAATGAATAGTGGGCTATTGTACATCTGTTACTGGCATGATTGTTACTTCTGAACGTGCATTGGGGTGCAGTGATGGTGAACTTCGATTTTGCGTAAAACCATAACATTTACATAAGAATATTATAATTTTGATGATTTCGTCCGATACGCAGTATACTTTCTTTCTTCAATAATTAATAAAACGATAAGAGCTCTATTAGACAAAACGACTCAGGAATCAGCTAATATTTATACTAAACTATTATCATAAAGTAAACGTGTTTCTTTAATCAGTGGATACCAGTGTAATGTCATTAGTTTATTGCAGTTATGTTGGGGAAAATTAGTTTGACCTTTAAAAGATCCTAATAAAAGGATATCTCCATGGTTACCGCGTTGTTTAATTTTCCTTAAGATGCGGAACGTTGTATTAAATAAATTAGCACGATAATAAAAAAAAAATCAATATAGAACGGAAGGTAGAGGAAGGGACAGCCTATCCCCCCCCCCCTCATCATGTTTTGTACACATGATTCGTTTTCTTTACATGTGGGGTGTTTTACACCGGCTTGTCTAATGACATAGGTGCATGAAATCGCTACCCTCCGGTTTATTTGCAATATTTCTATATTAGAAAGCTCGTTGCATTTCAGCTGCTTTACCGTACTATTAGGTGAACAGTGTAGCACTGGCACTAGAAAAATAAGTTTAGCGTTATGATAAGAGAGGGTTTTTTATGATCTGGAGGTGATGGAGGGGTTGCATTCAGTTTGGGGTGGAGAGCAAGAGAGATCGGATTGCAATGAAATTGCAATGAGCGATATTTTGTGTTATCGAGCTAGACTGGAAAAAACCAGCCAAATAGCGCCTTTCGTTATAATTGTGTGGTCTTCTTGCAAGCAAATGTAATTTAACTGGGAAGAGCGGTGACGTTTAGAGACTGGTAGGAAATAACGGGATTTGGACGGTGAAAGCCCGCAGTTGGTCTTCAGGCGGGATTGTCATATTTAAGGAGAAAGATCTAGGGTTTGAAAGAGTTTTGAAGTGCAAAGAAACTTTTTCCCACTGTTTTACGGCCCATGTGATGTGCTGCAGAGAGAGAAAAACATCAGACCCAGCGTGGATTTGCGACTGGGTTGAAGATGCGCTACCTGAATTTCTCCGACGGATAAAAGCGCGCTAGAGAGTCTGCCTCGTTTTCCTTAGAAAAACCATACCGGAGTTGATGCAGATAAAAGGCAACGGAGATCCGACTTTGTGTTTTAAAGGATTAACACCTTTTCATCTTGTTTTTTTTTGGTGGGATGCGATCATGCTAACCCCCGCGGGGTGACTAACTGAGGGGATCATCATGGACTGAAATGAGAGGGAGCATTTTTCCTTCTTGAATCCCGTGTCACCTTGCTGAACGGTTTTCTTGGGACTAATCCTTGTTTTTCCTCTTTTCCCCGTCTGCTCATCTCCTGGCAGAATGGCCCGATTTGGAGACGACATCCCTGGCTTGCTGGGACCCGGGGAAGGGGGATCCGAGCGCAACAGGAACCGCGAAGGAGCTGCTGTGTCTACAGGTGGTGTTTCACCGGCGTTTAAGCAAACTAAAGCGCAGCGAGCCCGCACCATGGCCATGTACAACCCCATTCCCGTAAGACAAAACTGTTTCACCGTCAACCGATCGCTCTTCATCTTCGGAGAAGACAACGTTATTCGAAAATACGCAAAGAAGATAATTGAGTGGCCATATCCTTTTAATATACGTTGGTGCAATGTCCACCACCCCTACAACAAACAGGTACACACTGTATTACTGCTGCTTAAAGCAGCACTCATATACTTTCTGGTCTACTTATACAGCAATAAACAGTAAGTAAATGCTCAATGTTACTAGTACTATGTGGTCACCAGATATCAGTTTGCCTGGATGTATAAAATTGGTTTACCAATCCACATATTTCGTACAATAAGTGCTAAATCTGCGAAAAACAGTGAACCATTTCATATAATTGGTTGACTTTTGGTAATGTGCCTATAGTTTCTCACATTGCTACGGTGGTGAATGTTTTTCAGCATGTAAATGGTCTGCATTTACGCTACTAAGGACACTATGATCCGCATCAAAGTTATAGTGCCCACAACTAGACTACTTTGCCACCCCATGCATACTGAAAAGGCGATTAATGTAACGTTTGTGGAGGAGAATTGCGCTAAATACTACTCGGATTTTTTATTCCAATTTAAACCATATCTACGGTTTCTCCTTAAAATTCAAACTTTTATTTAAAAAACAAACTATATTTGGCAAACGGAAGCAGCAGTAAGACGGCGCAGTCAGAATTTCAGC
The DNA here is from genome assembly GCA_015164015.2 of Brevimyrus niger. NCBI lineage: Eukaryota > Metazoa > Chordata > Actinopteri > Osteoglossiformes > Mormyridae > Brevimyrus > Brevimyrus niger. The sequence goes on from JAABNY020000032.1 coordinate 22,973,335, forward strand.
ACCAAGGTCAGCAGCGTCTCTCTGGCGTTAATGCAGAGGATGATCCTGCTCGTAAGCCCACACGCATCCAGATCTGTTTGTGTTAATTGTACATGTCTTGTTGTGCTGCACTATAAGGGTGAGGAAATGCATTGCGATCTCTGCGGGATCTGTTGCTTCCTCCCCCAGCCCATCCCTTTCCACCCGGCCACAGCATGCAGGTACCGTCCTTCCTTCTATATTCTGCGATCCTGCACCAGAGTTTTGCCTGTATTCAGGCGGTGTGTGCAGGGCGTCACTCCGGCGCGCTGCTCTTTAGTTTAATTCGCACTAAGTGCGGCTTAAATGTAAAATGGCTAGTGGATGTGATTTGTCTACCTGGTTTATTTCCACACGGAGTGTCTAGAAAGAGTAAATCCGTTGATTAAAGCACCACAAAGATAGTTTGTCGTCACAGACGTAAGTCACACGAGTAATTGTGACTCAGAGTCACGCGTCTGTCGCCGTGCTCTGTCATGGGGGGTGACGCGTCCGGATTTGGCAGGTGCATCTTTCCCATCTCCTTTTCTGTTATTGCGCTCTTACATCTTTAATTACACCGAGAAACAGACTATCTCGAGTACACAGTATAACTTAATTAGCAAAAAGAGGAATAGAAAACGAAGACGGATGCTAATCAGAATTATTTAGCCCGCCCGTATAAATGGAGAGCCCTGGGTCTTAAATGCAAACAGCCCCCATTGCAACGTTCCATTTTAAGCCTAGCCCCGACTATTTCAGCCACCATGCCGGTCTTCCTGGAGGAAAACAAACAAAAAAAAAACTCAATAGTTAGAAACGCCTCCCCCACCCCACCCCCCTGCTGACACTATTTATTTTATTTTTTTTAACTCTGTCATAATAATTAATAAAAGCAATCGCAGATTTTCGTGGGTGGGATTCGAAAAAGAAATTGCAGAGGCAATGGCAACATTCTGAGGCAGCGCAAATAGAATGAAAATATGAGCCATCATGACATAGTTACATATGCACTACAAGTTAAGAAAAAAACGCTTAACAGCGACAGTATCTAGTGTTTATTCACTAATCCACAGTAGTGCAAGTTTATAGGTAGACATGACCACATTAAGAATCCAGTGGTGTAAACGCTCTGTGTGATTGCTGGCTCAGGCAGGTGTCTCTGAGTAAGCAACAGCTGTTCAAGCCTTTAGATGTAGAACGTGTAGCTCCAGCAAATACAGGATGATGTTAGGAGTGATGTGGGGAACGATGTCAAACCCCGCCCCACCCATGCCTCACTCAACAGAAGCCAAGTGAAGTTGAGGATGGGACAGTTGGTACAAGTTAGAGAGAGAGAATGTAATTCATCTGATGCTGCTGTTGTGCATCTGAGGCAGGTTCTAGGTCCACGTTCCAGGTCCATGTTCCAGGTTAGCCTGTAGTCTCTGTCCTTCATGCTTCTTCAAGCTCCTCTCATATTAGCTGGGCAGATGTTACTTATCAAATCAAACATACTTGAGAATGTGTCATTAAAAAAATACCCGGAAATTATTGGTTATCAAGCCCCAGAAATAATTTCACTACAGAAATAATATTTTTATTGTCATTTGTAAACCCTGTTGATCTCGCTACACCCTCGTTTATAAAACGCTCAAGTAGGCAAACCGTATTGCATGTACAATATCTTGGTTGACTATATATAAATTTTCCCCATTAATAATCTGGTGCAGATGGAGTATAGGAATCCCTGACCCATAATGAAAGTGAGCCCATTTCACAAATCTGAAAGCTTTTTTAAATTGGATTTTATTTTTGTTTTATGTTTATTCAAGGTTACGATGTGTCCCTCAGTGGCACATGGTGATGGAAGTAACCTTTGTTTGCCTTTGATAGTGTTTCACTGCTCAGTCGATAATTCATAGCTACTAACATCATACTTTATTCTGAGGCTGGATTGTTGTACTAGATATATTCAGATTAAGGACCTTAAACATTTAACATGGTACTGGTATAAAGATATAAATTGTCATTTTGATCATTTATAAATCGTTTGTCACATTTTTTGCAATATAACTCCATGTCCAACAAGGTGTGCTTAATTTGCGCAAATTGTTAAATGAGAAATGTTGGTGAGTGTTTTTCATAAAACTGTCACTCTGCACTTGGACACAAAACCAGGAAAAGTATTATAAAAAAACTCCTTAAGACAGCTTGTGTGTTACTGGACATCCAGAAGGAAATACCCATGACATTCAGAGTGTTCAGATACCGCTCTTCACAAAATTACTGCTTAAACATATAAATGTCTGTTGATGTTCTCTGTTCTTGATTTAAATCCCTGAAAAGCAATCACTGCTGAGGAGACAATGCTATGCACAATTTACAACAATGAGTACATGTAATATTGTAGAATTGTATTTTGACTCCCACACCATCTGCTGCCTGTTTGCAGCCCGTAACCTTTCCGCGTCTGTGTCACTGATCCATTTATAATAATATATCACCATAGATGTTTATATTCTACTTATGACAGTTAGATAAACTTGTTATAAATCAGGGATATATTTCAAAATGTATTTTCGAAGAACAGGTAAGGTCATGAGAAGGAGATTCTGCTAGTTTTGTTCTCATCCGATAGTGAAGACATTGCAGCTCGATCTGGTGTAGAAGATAATTTCTGTCAAACGCTTTGCAAGTAAACGTGTGGCTTCAGCGTAGAGAGTTACAAATAACAAAAAAAACAACAATTAGGATGGAGTCCCACTTGGCCATGGCAAGATCTATTTACTTACTCAGACTGTGTTTTGTTCACTGCTCACTGAGTGATTATTAGGTGTCTTTCAAGAGTTTTGATATTAATGTGTAGTGTCTGGTAAAAAGATTATGGTTTTGGCAAAGCAGCCAGATGTTTGTTATCACAGACAGTGAATGACGGCTGTGGCCAGATTTCTGTCTTTGTGTTTGGGGGAATCGTTCTCCCTGGGGGCTGGAAGAGAACGGATTAGACACGTTTATCCGAATTATTACTTTTTTGTTTTGATGGAACTAATGAGTTGGTCACACTGGGGCTCAGCTGTTGCTGAGATCAGGCAATTTCTTTGGTTTTCAGCTGTAACTTTGCATTGTTGATATGGAGAGGAAGGGGGCCGGTTAGTTGACTAATTATCTGGCAGGATATCAAAGTGCTGCAGACCTCTGCCCACATTCGGGAAGCAGAGTGCGCTTTCCAGTCCTTGTGTAGCCGCTGCACACCTGCAGAAGCCTGTGCTGTTAATCTCTCTAAAAGCTGAGTAACGTGCTGCTTAGCTTTGCTGCTTCTATCATGGCTCCAAGGGGATGGAGATACTCAGAGGGTTTGGCTTTTGCAATAAATTATTTGTTGAAAGTTTTTATTAATGAGCAGCTCGGTTTGTGCTCAATGACCGTCTCTGAGTGTGTTGCCTGCAGGCAGATTGCACATGTGGCAATGCCCCCCCCCCCCACACCCTCCCTGATGTCAGCCCAAAGGCCGTGTGCCGCTCGCCGTGACACTGGAGTGGGTTAATGAGTGCAGGCCATTTCATTTTGGCGCCTTGCCGCGGCCTTGTGTGTTGCTGATGTGACAGCAGGTCCCACGCTCTTGTGCTAGCGCCCCCTACAGGAAACCATCAGGGTAGCTAACTTGAAATTAAATGGCACCCTTTAGCCATTTGTATATAAGTATATCAAATTGTTATATATATATGTGTGTGTGTGTGTGTGTGTGTGTGTGTGTGTGCGCGTATATATACATACAGCCCTTAGAAATTTTGTATTTGTTATTATTGTGTCATAGCCTGACGCCTGGGTGCACTAGATTTGGTTTTCTAATTTTCTGCTGATTGCTGGCTGGCTGGTGATCAGACATCTCTCGGTGGATTTCATTTGTGTCTTGTTTTATGTAATTAACTTTGATCCACCAATATTACACCTAATGATGCAAAATTGGTTTTATACACACAACCCCATTGGGCTGTGAGGAATCCGTGATGGTCTCATGTGGAGCCTCCCCTGCTCCTGCAATTAAAACTAGAGGCACATATAAACAAAGGATGAACACGGGGATCAGATATGAAAGCAGAGGCTTCTTTGAATGCTCAAAGAGACCCGCTTGTTTGTTATATCGGAGGCAGAAATATAGGCTCTGTCAGAACTGACAGAGTGAGACGGGCTGTCTTGACAGACAAGGAAGGAGTTATTTCCTTTGTGTTTTGAGATTTCACAGGTCGTGGTGCTCTAGAATGAAAACAATTTAAACAGGTTGTGGCGTTTTCACTATTTTATTCCTGGTGAGGTGTTTGAACCGTGGGCTTAAGGGTCTGGTCTTGTCCTAATGCCCACACAGCCAGAGCTCCAGTGTTCCGTTTATTACTTCACCAGAACTGGTACCAGTCAGGTGTTTTCTTGTGTAATTTTAGATCTGGTGTAGTTTTACAGCTAGTGCCTGGTTTTGGCCCAGTGCTGAGGATGTCAGAATTCTCAAATATCACCTTGACTCTGAATGAAGTTTATGCTTGGTAGTGTGGAGCCGCTCACACTGAAACCCAGTAAACCTGTCGGTGTGAAAAGATCTCACGGATATGCATGCAAAACCACGGGGTTAATCAGGCTTTAGCCCCTCAATTAAGAGGGATAGATCGACGGGACCTTTCTGTGCCCCCGCAAGTGCTGTCAGGGGGGTGGGTGTGGGGGTCAATTATGGGGAGCAGAGGAGTCAAATTAAAGAGAAGTGTAAGCGGTGAGGGGGGTCACAGGGGGCAGCCAGCTGGTGAGGGCCTGGTGGGGGGAGTTTACCATTCAACCAGTTTGGGGGGGGGGGTCTGTACCAGGACCTGGGCTCTTCAGAGTGGAGGAGTCACCATCACAGAAACTTACAAAATGCAGTATTTACCTACAAATATATATTAATTAATTCTCCTAGAGGCATTATTGTTGTAACACGTTTTGCTTATATCACGGATATTGGATGTGTAGTTTGTATATAAAATATTTATTTACCCTATGTGGATATGGTAATATACGTTTTGGAGAAAGGGAAGCCCCATCCCCCCCAAAATGGAAGGCTATCTGGGGGGCTCCCTGCGAGCAGCCAGGATGCAGACACACCAGCTATCAGTCATCATTACGAGTGACACCTTGCCGAAGTCCAGCGACTGGCCAACAATGAGGGCTCGACCCGACGCAATGGCCTGTTTATTCGCACACTGGGCCCAGCTGACCTTCCCCTGACCTTGTCCGGCTCTGACGCCCTGATGGGCCTCTGGGGGGGGGTGTGGGAGCTTGACGCCAGGCCTGATGCGCTGTTTCTGGCTGCCGGAGAAACGGAATTTCTCCAGAAGCAAATGCCAGGACAGCGGGATGGAATCCCAGGACCCAGCTAACGTGGTTAAAGAGCTAATGGGTTAAAGAGCTAACTGGTTAACCGCTTGGTGAAAGGCATGGGTGACGAGGTGTTTTGGAAAGCCCACCCCTCCGCCCCCCTGTTCGACTCACTTCGCCTACCTCAGCACGTCAGCGGGCTGTGATTTTAATGCAATTAGGCCGGAATCCAGCATGAAGGTAAGATGGCCGCTCGCGCAGACGATAGCCATGCCGCGCCCCATCCCCGCAGCCTGTGCTATTTTTAACCTGGGCTGTCAGCGTGAGGCGCCGATCCCAGAAGCCCTTATTACAGGCCCCCTTTGTGAGCAAACGGCACCACTTTCACTGACTCAAATGGGGGGGTATTAAAACAGAAGCGGCCGTCTTGGCCCCCCTCCACATCTCCAGGTAAACCTGCCCCTGTTCCTTCCAATCGGCATTAGCGGCCCTTAGAACGCCAGCACACACGCGCCGGTAATTCAGTAACAAATAGAATTAATAAAAGGAGGACTGGGCTGATTCCTGAGGTTGTTACGGTAACATGGGGTGGCGAGGGGGGGGGGGGCTGCAGTACATCTGTGTCTTATTAAATCTCTGACTTTTGGCTGAGCAAGGAGAGAGTCTGTTGCCGTGGATACGGCTCCTCCACCTCTAAGACTGTTGGTGGTCCTCCACAACATTGCCTGCTGGTGTCTCTGAGGGGGACGTAGGGCCTGGCCACAATCCAGGGCCATCACTGGAAGCACTGGTGGGGGGTGGGGGTCCAGTCAGTGACCAATAGGGACTCGTGGTTCACCCACATCCCACTGGATATTTCTTAAATGTTGTTTAAATATTCTCAGTCCTGTTGTGTACTGGTAGCATGAGTGCATGTTTAGTTTTTTCAAGCCTTAATACATTGGGAACAAGATGTTTGACGATTCTTCCTGTGATTCAGGATTTAACACATCCATATGTTTTATTTATTTTATATATATTTATTTAGAAGACACTTTTATACAAAGCAGTGTATATCTTCGAGTCAGACAGCAGCATCCCTGGAGCACTTGGGGTCTGCCAACCACAGGATTTGAACTGACAACCTTCCAGTCGCCAGCCCATAAAGACCCACAGAGCCACAAGCCATATCGTGTTTCTGTTCTTAGTTGCACAGTTTATTTGTTTTAAATCAGTTTTTCTAGCAAGATTTTCACGATCATGCAGGATTATGTAAATGTGACTTACTCAAGATCTCCGCCTTTATTGTTGCTTGTTGATCAGTCAGCATCTAATTAGCGAATTCCTCACCTGACCGAAAGCCGCAGTCAACAGTAGCCTTTGGAAGTGGCCCTTGGCTTTGGCCCTTGAGTGTGGCCCTTGGGAGAGTCCTTTGGGATCGGCCCTTGAGCGTGGCCCTTGGGAGCGGCCCTTGACTTCGTCCCTTGAGCGTGGCCTTTGGGAGAGTCCTTTGGGAGCGGCCCTTGAGCGTGGCCCTTGGGAGCGGCCCTTCGGAGTGGTTCTTTCTCGTACTTAAGGAGAACCTTTTCCTCACCTCCGCATCCGGCCTCCTCCTCTGCTCCCCGGCCGCAGCTGAGAATGCAGAGGAGGATTTGCGCTCCACCCGCCTCCCCCCGAATGCTGCGCGGCTCCCCTTGCAAAGCCAAGCTGCATCGCTGAAGGCTTTTTAGATCAGGTCCGAGGGAGGAGAGCAACGCTGCATCCTGCTGGTGATGCCAGATGGCTGAGGGGGAATTTTTACATATAATTAGGAAGATTATTTTCCTCAGATAATTTTGAATGCACTGTCATGCATTGGTGGTTATTATCCCCCTTTTTTTTTACTGTTGTAATTTTATCTGCATCGTTCACCGTGAACCTCATCTAACTCAATCACCTCGATCCTTCTCTCAGAACTAATGCTCAGCGCACCAACTTAAAACTTTCAGCATGAATTGCCTTCAGACATCAAACTGCCTTTATCGTGATGACTCATTGCCATTCCAGTGCGCCCCAGCTCAGTGCAGTCCCATCTCAGGTGACGCCCGTCACTGCGCTAGTCCAAAGAAAACGTCTTCGCTGTGAAATTGACTGGGAGTGTTCTGGAAAGCGCTATATGGCTGTTTCAGGCACACTGCAGATATCTTGCCGGTGGTACCCAATTATACTGGTTTTGTCAAGTTTAAAAAAATAACCATTGTGGTCTACACAGGGGAATGGGCACATTATGGGCATGAATGAACAGACGATACTCAGAAGACTGTTTTTTTAGAATGCTTTGTTAGAAGGTTTTTAAAATCATCTCTTAAAGACCAAGCCACACAACAGAGCAGCTGGTGTCCAAGCGAAGGATTACGATCGTCCGTGTTACGATATTTTAAGATTTCAATTGCATTCTGTTTTTCACTTTCAGTGCATTATTCAATAAATTACAAGAGATATTCAACACTCAACATTCAACTGTAGGCTAAACTAAGTATTCTAATCCTGTTCGAGGTAGGCTAGGCTACGATGCTTGTTAGTTTAGGTGTACCGCAGTACTGCATTAATATGCATTTTCACCTTCCGGAATTTGCACCTCACGATATGCTTATCAAAACGTAGCCCCACTGTAACCAGGGGAGCGTCTGTTTGTGCTGATGTTTATATCGCGTATACACTTTACTCTGAGTGAATTAGTAACAAACCATGATGTCACATCTCAACGTCTTCCACGTAATCAAACGCAGACTTGCATCCTTGACTCTCCGCTTGCCACTCCGTTCGAGTACATGATCCTGTCCACCATCATCGCCAACTGCGTCGTCTTGGCTCTGGAGCAGCACCTGCCGGCCGATGACAAGACGCCCATGTCAAAGAAACTGGTGAGGCCACCCTGTCCCTGAACGCAGCTGCCATCCTCACGAAGGGTCCAGGACAAACCCCAACCTGCGTGTTTTAGAGTAGATAGGAACTTTAATTATGAGGGTTTTAATGCAACATTTAACATCTAATAACTGAGAACCAGCCAACCATAATGTGCGCTGGGGGTGCTGTTAATTATTTATCTTAGATTAATTAGCCATGAGTCTCTGAGAATCTGTTCAATAAGTGTTAACCTCAGTGTTCTATTTTCAGGATTTTTTTACCTAAGTTGCACACCAGTTGATGAATTCCTCTCAGAGGTGAAAATGATTAGATATACAATCCTACTGATTGCTTTGCACATTATTTTTTATTAATCAAAGATTAATAAAAGAACCAATTGTGTCTTACAAATTGACTAATATGTTTAATTCAAATATATCCACTTTTGCCTACTTTTTATTAAAGTTATTAGATAATTACTAGATTTATTAGAATGTTATTACAGTTAGAATGTATTTTTTAGTCCAAATGCACATCTTTCGTCATTTCACCATTACACAAGTGACATATTTTGGTTTTGCAAAACTAACCATTTTTCACTATTAAGAAGTGTATGTTCATCGGCATGTTAATCATGTAATTTATTTAATTATTAATTAAATGATTAATCATTTACCTTTAATAACTTAAAATTTGACAAACAGTAGTATCAAGAATATACTGCCATTAATTAAAGGATTACGCAATATACATCTATATACACAAATCAAATGTAAGTCTGAGTCATGGCTTTGTCTGGAGTCTGATGGATGTTTTTTTCTTATTTTAGGAGAAAACAGAGCCTTACTTCATTGGGATATTTTGTTTTGAAGCTGGGATTAAAATCGTGGCCTTGGGGTTTGTGTTCCACAAAGGCTCGTACCTGAGAAACGGCTGGAACGTCATGGACTTCATCGTGGTGCTGAGCGGGTGAGTGGCACGCCGCCACAGTTGCCGTGGTTTCCGTATGCTGTAGGGCGTGACTTCACAGGGAAGAGAAAGGCCCCTGGACGGCTCATGAATGATTCAGATGCCGCGCGGGAGCTTGCCGACTCAATAGCGTCATTCGGACAAGAGCACCGGTAACCGTAGCTTTTGATTACGCCGGTATTAAGTCGTTTGTAGCACGGAAAGGGCTCCTAAATGTTAGAATGCAATGAGCTTATCCCCAAGGGCCGAAACACAAACCCAATTCTCCAAGTCGTTAGTCAGGCGAGGGTCGATCAGGTACAGAGCACTGAAGGGAAATCGTGGACTGTAGGTTGAATAAACAGGAAACGAGTCATACCCAGGCCAGTCCTGAACCAGAACTAATGCCCAATCAGCTACTCGAAGGAGAAACGAGACTCTGCAAGTAAGGCAAAGGTATGGGGGTTTAAATGGCGATGGAGAGACACAGGTGAAAACAGAGATCGAGAGAGTGGAGCAGTGCATTGAGTATCCTGCTGGCGGAAGGGAGGGGCACTGGCGATGGTGCGTGGGTCTGACACATTGAAGTGTAAATGAAATCTCGTTCAAGCGCTTCTCTGCGTCGTCGTACTTATTGTGCAGCCATATTCCCTGCCACGGCATATTAAACATTTCTGTCTGATTGCTGGTGCTTATTAGTCGATGTACTGTGTTCTAGCTGTGACCGTGTTCTGTGAGAGCCGCCCTACGGAGTCGATGGAATGAGTCTGTTCTCTGCGGTTTGGGTATCCGCACAAGTTGTCCTTAGATTGTAGAACGGTGTGTGAATTCATTCTAATTGAGATGTAGCTCTGAAGGCCCCGAGGACATGGCCCCAGCTGCCGTTGTGTGCATAGACACGGTTAGCGCCATACCTACCCCTTACCTGTCCCATTCGCAAAATCAGGAAGAGCTCTTTCGTGACGCTTTTATCAAAAGCGAGTGGCACAGTTGGTCTTTTCATTACAATGATTGCAAGTTAAGTACATTATGTTGAGGGAACAAAGGCAGAGATCCGTTCGGGAGCGGAGCCAAAAACATCACTTAGCTACAGACTCGCATTCTCCAACGCTAGGAAACCGGCTAGTGTCCCTGTTTTTCTGTAACCACCCCCCCCCATGCTGCGTCGCCAAAATATCTGTTAACACAAGTTCGGCCCTTATGACTGCAGTATGGGCCACAGACTGGATGAGTCAGTCTCTCCCGATGCTTCCCCTCGTACTACGATGAATTATAAACATATTACACCGCGCTGACTCACGCCCCGTCTCCTTCCCGTGGGTCGCTTCCTTTTCTTTTTGGTTTCTGCTCGCCTGCGCGCGAACACGCGTGTAAACTGAGAGCGATGGAATATTCATCTATTCCGTAGCAGCGAAGTACAAAGAGACCGGGTCTCCTCACAGAACTGCTATTCATCGTCCCCAGAGCGAGCGTCCTCTGTAGAGGCGCTGGGCGCATCTCGTTCGGGAAGGGGGGGGGGCGGGGGTGGGCGGCTTTGCGGCTCATTAGCGGTCTGTTCCGAAGACGTTCGGCACATTGCATCAGATCTATGCCGTGTTCTCAGACAGATCATCCCCCAAACATGTGGCATTCTACATTCAAAATAAACACAAGCTTTAATGAAATCACCTAGCAAAGGCCCCCCAAGGCCCTTCTGTATGTATCAAAGTATTAACTATCAGTGTGCATAATATTAACTATAAGTATTTTAAATGTTTAATTAATTATTTAAAGTATAATTGTTTGCTAGGCAGGCAGGAATGGTCGTAATGTGCTATAAGAGACTTTCCAGTATAGGTTTCTATTGGGCAATGCAAATTTAAAGCTGATCGCTATGCCTCCAGATGCTCATTTCCATTGGGTAAACCTTAGAGAAACAGCACAATCAGCCAATCACACTTTAATATGCATCGGGCGGGAATACCTTTAAAGGGCCTTTGGTGTGCCAGTGCTTCATAATCATAGGATTAGTCCGTATAAGGGAAGCTGAGGGTGGATATGCAACTATGGGATATGTAGATTGACCTGCTGGAAGTGGAACCTGGAACGTGGCTGTTGGTATTGAAGGAAAGTTGTTTTGCAAGTGAACTTTAAGTGAAAAATTTTAAAATTGCCGCAAATCTCCCAGGTAATTTCCAGAACGTGAATTGTCTCTCCCGGGCTATTAAGTCTTAACAACACTTGGCGGACAGACCATCAGCGAGAGCAAACGTTTTGCTGGTTGGAAAGGCATCACGTTCCCTGAAGCAAAGGTCTCTGCAGACAATGCTGCCACTGACAATTTCACCTGTGTAACAAAAGCAGTTTTAAGACTGTCGGCTGCACCGGAGCACGATGGGCAGGGGGGCTGAGGTTCCCCGCTAACTTAAGCCCCACAAACACACTGATCTGAGAGGTCAGGAGACACAATGTCATTTTATTTTAGTGCATCTTGGATGGCGTGTTATTCTTAGGAAAGTAAGATTTATTGTGAAAGGGCAGAGTGAAGGCACGGTCTCATCAAAGAGCAGAGTCAATTTTCATATCTGCTGCACGTCAACTCAGATATCAAAGGTATTTTCTTACTGCAGACATTGACACACAAATGATAAATGTTTTATTACTTTTATCATTTTATTGTTCCCTTTACAAGAAAAAAATCCTGGCATCTTTTCTGTTGCATTTCGATTGCAAAGTGTTCCTATATTTATTCTTCAGCATCTGGTAGCTGCATTAAAGGCAATTTCTCATTCTGCACTAAGGGATTCAATAGCTGTTCACGGCCTGTTGCGTGTCACTAGTCATCAATGGTTTGTTCACGGTCCGCAGCTGTAGACTGATGTGAGGGGAGGTGTCTGCTTGATGGGAGCCTCAGGCACCGGCGTGACAGGAAATGGAGTGACGCGAGGCAGGGGACGGCCCGAGAGCACGGACCGGCGCCCCCTGCTGGAGGTCGAGCGCTCGGTGCCTGCAAAGGCCATGTGTGCGGAATCCACATATATCTGTGGGACATGTGACATGGCCGCCGTGTTAGTTGGTGTTTGCGTAAATCTCAGCATGTGACTCACGCTCACATACACATGTGGAAGCCTTTCAGGGGGGATCAGAGGCAGACAGAACTCATCATAATCACAATCTGGCATCAAGGCTAATCGAATAAGCACTCATGCATGCCATGTATAACGCATGCGGTGGGAATGGTCCATCCTTCCCGCCGTCCGTCTCCGGCCCACTTATCTCGGTCAGGTGCATGCTGGGGGCTGGAGCCCCTCCCAGGCGGCACAGGAAACAAAGCTTCAGTGGGAATGATGAATATTTAAATAAACATAATGAAATAATATAGCAATAAAAACAGCAGAGGGAAGCAGATGTGCGTGAAGCTCTTCTGCTCACCCATTTTGTTTTCCTTCAGCATTAAGCTCATTTTGCAGAGGGTTACAGTGACGTATGAGAATGCTGGAGCAGAGTAATCCTGTCTTCTTTAACTGTGCTGTTTTTCTCAGTTTGCTGTCTCTCTCTCTTTCTCTGCTTCGTTCTCTCTCTCCGTTTCTCTACACACCAGCCTCTCAGCACCTATGGCAGAGTAAGAGGCTAAAAGGAGTTTATAATATACCTGCAGTGACACTGATTTCTGACGATTGGATTTTGAAGTATGTCTACATGCCCCATCATGGAGATAAAATAATTACCAGAGCTCTCAGTTTAATATTAACTTACTGTAACATGACAGGCCAGCGTGATGGCTTACTAGGCCATGCCGTGGACTCACACCTCCAGGAGGGCGGCTTCGATCGAGTACCGACTCCAAAAACAAACAGTTGTTTCGATTGGTATCTTGGGTGTCCTCTGTACTGGATATGCAGTTAGAAACTGTGGATGGACAGATGCCAATAGTTTTATTCACTGTGTGAATGACCAATAAACATCCAGATCTCTTTTATTTAATTTTCTCATTATTATCTGGTTAATTTGTTTAAAATTATAGAGGCAGGTATACAGGCTTGATTATTTTTAAGAGCACAGTGTAATATAGTTACATCTAAAATACATCATGAAATACATTTTTGAAGGGAGGAATAACATGTACACTTAGGGAAGCACCTTTCATTTAGAATATTAAAGGTCGTAAATTAACCTTGGCAAAGTGGAAAATGTTCATTTCCCTTTAATATTACACTCTCCGGCATTTTGTCTTTGTTCAGACAGGAGTTTAAGTTCTGAAAAAAAGATGCCAGTTGTATTTGGACTGAGCCAGTCTACTGTAAGAGTAAACATGGCTAACAGGTGCAGAAAAACTCATGCAGGTACCTAGCTTCTTGTATCTCCTCTCTGTTTCTGTCTCCGTCTTTCTTTATCTCAGACACACTATAGCCACTGTCAGTGCAGGCTGCCTCTTTATTAGGCAGCGATACGACTTTTTGAGTTTCACTGCTACTGTGGATGGGTCATTAACAGCTATCAGCCATTAGTGAGCAGGCGTCTCCTGCCTGAAACTCAGGAGGTCAGAGTAGGGGTGCCGTCGCACTCTGCCGGATCTGCTGAAGGGTTACGGACCACGCCCTGGGGGTGCCTGATGCCCTCTGCAGCTAATTTGCTTATTCATACTCACAGGCTCATAGGGATGCAGGGAAGATCTCAATCAGAAGACAGTGACCACAGACTGAGAGACAGTGAAACAAGCAGTAGTCCCTTAGTACCTGATTGATTTGTGTTTTTCTGATTTGTTGAAGCTTTATCCAAAACAATTGGCAATTTTTTACATTTACAATTAGCTGTTTTATCAAAGCGATTCCAGTGAAGTGTCTAAGGTATATCTTAATACAGCAGGGTCCCTGCTGTCGGTCTTCTAGCTGTGAGACCTACTTCTAGGCTTGTCAACTTTTGTCAGTTATCTGGAGTGACATTTTCAATTCAAGACAGGTCTGCGCCAACATTTAAATGTATGTAACATTTATTACCTTGTAAATAGACTGAAGGGTTTGCAAACTACCCCAACACTTTTGATGCAGCTAATTTTAGGTTTATAATGGAATAATAGATTTTCAGTAAGATTTCTTCTGTGTGAAAGTCAGAAAGTGTGAGTGTCATGCCAGATTCAAGTTGGCAAACGTGTGGTTCTTAACAAACCAGCTACCAGCTAACCCAGTCAAGCTGTACTTTGAATTGAATCCTCATATTTTTGGTTCAAGAGGCTTTTGAATTAATATATTGCGGAAACACTGCCATGAATCTTTCAACTGCTAAGCATGAAAGGCAGATTTCAACAGAGTATGGGCTTAGCTACAAGAAGGGCAATTTCCACAGTGTACAGCAGGGTGTAGCTGTCTGATAAGTACTGTGCAGTCGGCGAGAGTGGGTGGGTAAATGGATTGGCAATAGTGTCTAAAACCTGTTATATCCTGGCTCAGGACTGTAGTCATTTAAATGTTACTTTGGTCTCTGTAATCTCAGGCCCAGTTGCAAGTGGATGGGCACCCAGAATGTTGAGGAAGAAGAATACCCAGTTACTAATGACATTAATTGGTACCCTTGTTCCAACACAATCCCCTCCCACCTCAACATAGCGCGTGACACTGCAGCCGCTCCTGATGGTGCTCCTCTGTAACAGTGCCAGTTCAGACGATTCTTCCATATTGCCTCATGTGTCATCCTTTTTGTTTACTGAAGACTGAGATTAGCTGGCTGCCACTTTGGGGAAGGTGGCTCTGAGGGTTGCACCAAACCTGGGCTTATTTTTTGCGTGTCAATCCGCGTTTTGCTTAGAAAACCTTTACAGTCTGTTAGCATCAGCACCTGGACAAACAAAGAAGAAGAGTCGCTCCGGTCGGTTTTGCCGTCGGCTCCAATTGTGCGGGAATAGTGCAGCTGGAGCCAAGCACGTCCATCCTGTGCTACCCAGTGGGTCGCTGGCTGCCTGCGGCCTCTTTGTCTGCCTTCTTCAGCTGCCTCTGCTGGACGCCGGGTTAGCAGAGGAGCCTGGTGCGGAGTGGATTACAGCGCCTTCCATGTTTACCTTCACAACATTACAATACTGAAATGGCATCTGACCTTCACGACATGCAAGGGCACAAAAAGTGCATTTTTCTCCCAGACTTCATTGAGAATCGTGGTGGGAATTCGGCAGGATTTCAGCTCACCGAAGAATTTAGGAAAATGGAAAGTGAATCGGGATTCAACACCAATGGGTTGAGATCAATCACTGCTGAAGACTTCCAGGTTGTTAAGGGGGCACCAGGAATCTATTGTGTATTATGTGACTTACAAATCCAGCCACTTCAATTTTCCCCTCCATGCCATATTAGCAAGCTTCTGGCATAATTCTAACTGAATATTTGACCACTCTTTTTTGCAGAATTTCTAGTTTATTTAAACTAGTTGGGTTCCTGGCACGGGCACAAATTTTCAACAGGGTTGAGATCGGGGGTACTTCACAAAGCAGGATTTCTTGCTTAGCCAAATACTGTAACTTGCTGCAGTTAAGGTAAACTGAAGACACAGCCTAAGTTTTTAAAACACCAGAGACAAACAGGGCTAGGTACTTGGCTAGCGAGCATGCCAGTACATACTAATCCAGCGCTATGATATTATACAATACATACTAATCCAGCGCTATGATATTATACAGTACATACTAATCCAGCGCTAGGATATTATACTGTACATTCAAAAACCCCTCGGAAGTGCAAAGCATGTCCTGTTCTCTGCCTTCAACCAGACAGAAACTTTTTGAAGCTTGGCATCCTCATCAGGACTGACAATAAGCTATTATTGTCTCTTTTCTTACAGTTTTTTTCAATTGCTAAGACTAGAATCTAGGGTAGTACAGTATCTCTTCACTTGCATGAACCATCCTTGGCATTGCTCTGTGGAAATATCTTGCCATCCAGCATTCATTGTTTGATCTTGGTTTTTACAGTCTCTTATAGGTCTTTATAGTAATTTTGCAAATTAACGTATTTCAGTTTTGACTGTCTTATTAGTAGTTTTAGGGTCAGTATTTAGGTATGTGCTTCTGAAAATGTAATGTTTTGAGTTACAGAGGAATCCATGACTTTTGAAGTGTTTAGTTGTTGATTTTGTATGAAAGTAAAGCGAAATGCTTAACAGTTTAGCCCACATAAGCTAATGTTGTGGTGACTGTATGAAGAGTTTTAAGAAAGCAGCTTCAGTATCTGTCTTAGCAATTGAAAAAAAAACTGTAAAATTCACACTGCCTTTCCAAACTGATTGATGTGAGAGGCAGTGACAGTACTACTTTCAACTTACGAACTTTCAGACATACAAACAAAGTCCAAATTGTGTTCATTGGGCTCCCGTTTCCTGTTCGCAACACAATTTTTTTTTTCTGAACGTCAATTCTGCCTAGTACGACTTCTGGCGATTACTCCGGCAGCGTAGCGTGCATACTCCCAGCATCCTAGTTCTTTGTATTTGCGTATACCCTTAAAATGATGTTGAATAACAACTTACGAACATTTCAAGTTATGAACGGCCGTTCGGAACGTATCTTATTTGTGAGTAGAGGAGCATCTGTATAAGCAACCTTGCAAACCTGTACTGGACAGGCGGTTGGAAGATGGATGGATATATAAGCTATTCTCTTTATATAATATAAATAGGTGTATTTTTCCATTCCTGGTGAAAAAATATTTTCAAATCGCACCGAGCCACATGAAACCAAGACCAAGTTAGCTCCAAACCAGGCTGCGCTGAACTCGCCCGCAAACATGCGACTTGTGACTTTCTGAGTGTCAGTTTTGAAGCTTTGGTTCTGACATGTCTGTAAGCTATCGCTGCATTGTGGAGGTTTTCATGTGGATTAGACAGACAGCTGTCAGTATTATCAGCTGCATTGTCTTGTCAGTTTTTCATACCAGGGATATTTTTAAGGCATAAGGGCTGAGAGGGACAAGACAGGCTGGATGGTTAAAGAGAAAATAATGGGCTTGTCTCCATTCTCACTGCCCTGCTGTAACTTCATGATGGCATGAACTGTATTGACGCACATCCGCTGATAATCGAATTCCAGCTCACTTTTCTTCATCCTACTCATGTTGAGGTATCGCCACTTTGAAGCCGAATGAGTTTGGAGGTTAATGTACCCTTTCCAGAGCCCACATGATCAGCAGAGAAGGCGCACTACTAAAGTACAAATCATGAGCAAATACCGTAACTGCTTAAAATAAACAATGTCAGTTCATTAATGATGATCAAACGTGACATCAGAATTTTATGCATGACTTGTTCCTTCAGCAGTTCCTTAGTAGTTCCTTCAGTAGTTGAAACTTCCCTTGACTTTCTACGTCAGTCTGTCACCTCACTCGCCCCCCCCCCAGGTTGCTGTCAATCCCCATCATGCTGGGGGTCGGCAACATCGTGCCATGACATGCTGAAGCAGGTTACAGCAACTGCCAGCTCCACTGATCCGGACGGACAAGACGGGGGTGTCTCGGCCCCACAGAACAGTGACCACATTGGCCTCAGTGTCACCCCAGGGGTGACTCTCCCAAGAATATTTCATGCAGCCTCTCATTCTGCTTGACTGCTTATAAAGATTCAGGTTTCATGTGTCTTCAGAAGTGTGAATAGTAATAAACTAAGGCCCTCTTAGCGGCTGGTTTTAGAATGGGTCCTGGGCGAAACACGAGCAGACAATTGAAACACAATATGCCATTTACCATTCTGTCTATCATGCATCTCCAGGGTGTCCAGCTTGCTTCATATTCATTACTGCCTACGTCATTTCCTCTAGAAGGTCAATTGGCCCCCTGCACAGTCATTCTGACATCCTTACCGAGGATGCATCAGGACATATTAGCGCTTACACTGCAAAAGATATATGGTCAAATGCGTCCCAGACCAACTTGCAAGCAAGTGCTTTGAGTTATGGGATCACAGTGTGTCGGGGTGGTCATGTACACTTGTATTTACTTTTGTCCACTTGTGATTCGATTGCCTGAGACACACTTTAAAATGAAGTGTAAACCGGACCTAAGAAATAGCTATAATATTATTGGCTTAATTTTTTTTTTAGTTATAACAACAGCATAGATTATTACTATTATCTTTTTTTCAGGGTTGCCCATTGTTGCTTCCCATGACAGTTGCAGCCCTGTGTGTGCAGGTTGGCTGTTCTCCCCACTTTCCTGTTCTCCTTGTGACTTTCCTGGGGGCCTCTTCCCCAAGAGCCATCTATTCTGTGCTCCCTGCTTCCCAGTACAGGCTCCTGGATATTGAAGATAGATGGATATTTCTTTTAAGCTGTAGACACCGCAGTAGCTCAACAGTAATAGTGTGGTGATAGTCCTCTTTCAGAGGTCTTGTTATGTGTCTGACAGGGCAGAACTCTTTCCCATATAAACCACAGGCCGCTCCTCTCTTCGCACACAAACAAGTGTCGCTGCAGTATCTGAGCATGTTTTGGTTTACAGGGAATTGCATCAGAATATTGTAGAGGCCGGCTGAGATCTTGGGCCACAGCTCTGCGGAACGTTTCTGGAAGGATCTGAGTTAAGATGGGGCCTTC
This sequence comes from Brevimyrus niger, assembly GCA_015164015.2. NCBI lineage: Eukaryota > Metazoa > Chordata > Actinopteri > Osteoglossiformes > Mormyridae > Brevimyrus > Brevimyrus niger. The sequence continues at coordinate 22,992,008 of JAABNY020000032.1, forward strand.
AGTGGTGGAGCACTTCTCCATGGGTGATCCGCTGCGAATGTTCAGCTTTTTGTTCTGCAGAGCTTCACTGTTTCCAGCAACCGAGCTCCTGCCACCTTTAGTTGGCCACTGTAGTTCATCAGTCAGGCTATAGCCTGCATAAATGAGAGTGCAGGTCATCTATTGCCTGTTTTATGACAACTTACCTTGTTTCTAGAGAATTTTTTTAAATACAGGCGGCTCCCAGGTTACGAATAATACCTAAAAGTCTGTCTTTAAGCCGAATTTGTAGGTATTCAGAATATTAATAATACAATACATATTAATAATTCTTAATGTACAGTAAATATAAAAGTAACTGCACATGGTACTGTACTGTACCTCAGTCTGACAAACTGCTGAAACTGTGCAATGTTTTCAGGAACATCATAAAGCAACGTGTGTGTTTGGTATTATGAACCTTTGTATTTAACCCAAATGTTTAATATATTTGATTCAATTCAAAAAACTTTATTTGTCCCCGAGGGGCAATTAAGGCACACAGAAGTTGAAGAAGGACACAGTGATTTAAAGTACAACAATGATTACAGTGTTTTGAAGCTTCTGATATAATAGGTTTTATGGCAGTGATGATCGGATGATCTGTTAGTTGGTGATATTTTACAGAAGGAATGGCCTTTAAGGGGGCCAGCATTGTCATCCAGGAAGGTGTGTGGAAATGAACTGAATGCCTAATTCAATGACTTTATTTTATTTGTCCTCTCGCTTAGCTCACTATCCTTGGGCCACCTCCGGATAAAAAAATAAATAAAAAATCGTGGTCTGAAATGAAGAAGAAACCTAAGGCTAATATTGAATTTTTAAAGGTCACGGTATTCCCATCTGGTTCCGGTGAATAGTCATTCACCGTGTTCCTTTACAGCGATTCATTCTCATTGCTGAGATTCACTTCAGCACAGAAGCCAGAAAAACTGTGTTTTCCTCTAAAGGTCAAGAAGGGAGGCCCTTCTCCCTCCTCGATGACTGTGTTTCTTCTCAATGTGAAGGATGACACTGGTTTGGCTGTGTGTTTTACTTAGTTGTTTTATGTCTTGGTGTGTTTTCTGGTGGTTTAACCAGTGTTTTCCAACCCGGTTGTCAGGTTTTGCTCCCTCCTAGCTCCCTGCTGGCTGGGTGCTGGGTGGGAGCAAAAATGTGGACTGTCTTGGGGTCCCTGAGGACTGGGTTGGGAAACACTGGTCTAGACAATGGAAATATATCATCCCCAAATTCAGCAATTGTGCATCAGATCTAATAAAGCCATTTAACTTTGCAGGAATAACCACCAGAATGATTCTGAAACCCAGTGTGGTGCAGAATTAGATCATTTCATTTTTTAAGCTTTTTCTGGCTGTCAGTTTTGCAGCAACTACACTAGATGCCAAAAGTAAAAAGATGGATCATCGTCTGTCATGAAGAATGAGACCAGATCTCCTCCAGAATGGTGCGAACCCTATGACCTCTGCTTAGTTCATTTACCAAGCAGGATGTTTTGATAGCACAAGCAATAACATCTGTAAAACTGATTAAAAAGGCAGCTATAAAATCTTTATTGTTGCTGTGAGACTGCTTTGAAGGTAAGAGCTGCAAGCCAAAAGCTGAGTACCAGATAAGCTCTTAATGAATATTTACTGTGAATATGATTCAATTCTCAGTTTTCATCTTAGAACCACCAAAGTGGTCTGACTGGATGAAGACTCTCAAAAGCTTTCTGGGTTACTATGGACTCGGTCAAGAGGTTCACTCAAACGTGCCTGATCCTATTAAGCTGTGATATATTTTGTGGAACCGCATGCCATACCAGAACCACTATTGTCATGATGGATGGATGGATAGATAATCTGAGCTTTGACACTTCTGTTTTTATTGCCCACCATCAGTACTGGTAAAAGTGGTAAATTGTCCCATAGGAGTCAAGCTTCTGAATCACTGGTAGTCTGCTATGCTATTTGAAGTTAAATGGACACTTAACATATGTTATGAGACATTAATTAGTGCATTTCAGGACTAGTGTTATGTCTTTAAATGCAATGGCAGGACAAGGGAGGTGAAAGCTTTCTCTGTGACACAGACATCTGTCATTATCATGGGAGTCTTCCTGCTGGATCCCTCTACCCTGTGTGAGCTGTCCTCATATCACCATTGGCTGCCAGTATTTTTAGGAGCAAAGTGATCAGGCCTTTTGCAAGGAAGAGTTTCCCGACTCTGTTACAAACATCGCATTTCACCTCCAGTAGCTGAAATGCATTTTTTTTTTTGGCATAGATTTTATGACAAGCTAAGCGATGATGGGACTGTTTGCTTGCTTTAAAGCTAAAAGTCGCATGACCTTTCAGACAAGGTGGCTTACAGCTGGCAAGACTATGTCATGTAAACTAGCGGAAAGACGGGATTAAACCCTACAGTCCTCTGTCTGGATCCTCGCCCTCTTCGTTTTCCCATCTCATCGCCTGATTTGGGGAAGCCTTCTGGAAACAGCCTTTTAATTTATTTCCAAGGTCAAACAATTAGCGGTTTTAAACATGGATGACAGAGAATGTTGTTTCTCTTTCTAAAACTCGCCGGCGCCATTTCACGTAGCACCTAGCAAACAGACATATACACGTTAACAGAGGACACATCCCTTCTGAGTGTTTTAAAACGATGACGGAGCGAGTCAACACGCCGCAGCTCCCTCCCTTTGAGAAAGGCACCTTATAAATAAAATCTGCGGTTATTATTATGTGTAGATACACCCACAGCTGCCTCCCTCCGCCACCGCACTGCCGTAACCCTCAAAGTTCGCCGTGTCCTCGCGGTGTGATATCTCACCATGCTCCCTTTAAGGAGCCTGGGCCATCGGCGCTGGGGAGCCTCGCCGGCCTCTCGCTGCCTCTCCCCCTCCGTTCCCGTTCTCTGCCAGCCGTCAGCACTGGAAGTGTGATAATTGCTGTGACTCGGTGGTGCTTCAGTACTTCTGCTTTTTTTCCCCATAATTCCATTCTTCCACCCCTGTATTCTGTTAGCAATGTTTTATCACATATGAAGTACGTAAATATATAACATTAATAGTATTTTTATTATATGCATGCAATTTTCGAATTTGATATATTATTAATTTTCAGATAAGGTCTAATCTTAGAAGTATATATAAACATTTATTTAAATTTATTTAGTGACATGCTTGGTAATTGTTTCTTATGAAATTTATTCCTCCAAGGGATATGGACATTTTCCTGGTTCCCTCAAATGTGTTTGTCATTTGGACTCATGCTTTCCATACCCGTTTTCCCCTTCCTGTCCTCATCTATGAAAGGTGTCACCGCAAGGCACATATGTCGCCCCGCAGAAACATCTACATCCATCCTGTTTACGCCGTAAAATCAGGCTTATTGAATTCTGTGGGTGATGTTTTACTGTGACGTGCGGGGAGAAGATTCCAATTCGGCGACGCCCCCGGGCTGAACAGAATAGACAGAAAGAAATGACTAAAAAATAAAATGACACAAAGATGAAATGCGACAGCAGGGAAACTAGGACTGGGCCAAAAGGTCACGCTAGCCGGTATTTCCTTCCATGGGTCCATAAATAATAATTTAATAAAGGAATGAGCCACAGACAGGAAGGGAAACAGGATACACTCATTAAATGTATTGACTTTTGATGCGTTGAAACTTTGTGATCAAACAATATTCATCCATCACCCCATTTTCACAACCAATAATATAGATGAGAGTTAGGATATAACACAATACACCAAAGACAATTGAATTAGCTGTCTCCAAATAAACAAAATTTACTCAGAGCTTTGAAATGCTCCATGAGCATCTTCTTGGAGATTCAGTAGATCATAAATAGTGTAAGTTTTGAAGCTGCAGACTAGGTGATATATAAAGTCCTTAATTCATGTGAACTTTAACAAGGCTGCTGTCTGTGAAGGGATGGGAGGGAATAAATGTCCTGGTAACAATCCCCCACATTTTTATTTGGCCCCCACTCCCAAGAGCTGCTGCCTGTTTTGTGTCGGTGTGTAAGTCTCACACTGTACACTCTGCGAGCAAAGCAAGGATATGAATTTAAGTAGTTTACTGCTAAAAATCAAACAAATAAAAAATGAAATCTTCAGCGAGTCAGAAAAGTATGACGCAAGCCAAGTGCTATTCCATCCTTTAATGGATCTCCAGTAACCCCTCGTCCAGAGCCTGTTGTGGGTGCAGCAGGGTGATAAGTAGAAGGACTAACATCTGGATGAGATGCCAGGCCTTGACAGAGTGAATATACACGTTTGCTGAACATGTCATAGAACTTCACAGTTTTTAATTTACATCACTATTGTGTCTTGGCACATATATTATATATTTGATGATTTGCAGGGAAGGATGTGGAGGTTCCACAGGCTCAGGCTGCTGCTGGGTTTGAATCAGCTGCCAGAAGCAGCTGGTGAGGTTCCTGAAATGAGCAGCTGGAATGTAGAACGTCCTCATTCTGGCTTGTGGCATGTCAGTGCTGCTTTCCCGCAGACAGAATGAAAATTGTTGTGAGGTCTGCAAATAGGAAGAGAGAAGAACGGGACTAATTTTAGTGTCTTCAATGTGGGCGGGGGGGGGGGGGGGGGGATGGGCAGGGGTAAGGAGGGGTTTAGAAATCTAGTAGGGAGGGGGGGGGCCCAAAAACTGATCCTTGGGTTACCCTTAATGGAAGATTGAAAGGCAGGAGGG
>JAABNY020000032.1:22997770-23008798 GCA_015164015.2 Brevimyrus niger
CCGGAGGAAACCCCACGACGGCACAGGGAGAACATGCAAACTCCACACACATGCAACCCGGGCGGAGACTCAAACCCGGGTCCCAGAGGTGTGAGGCAACAGTGCTAACCACTGCAAAGCCAAATACTTTGATATTGAAATCTGTTGCAGGTCTGGTTCATGGTGACACTGCATTAATTCACGTGCATTAGACCCTTCAGCTTGCACCAGCGCACAATGCATGTAATATCAGTAAAATTACCTACTGATACTTCTATAGTATTGTCTCTGTCTAGTGTCCACAAGGTTACCAGTAAGGTTTACTAGTTTCCTATGAGGCAATAATAAACTGAAGAAAATTTGGGATATTCCAAGGATTTTCATTTTTGGAGTGTTAAGGAAAAATGCAGGCATGGACAAAAGCACCCAGTTTAAAAAAAACAAAAAAACAGCACTGTTGAGGTTACTGGGGACACAAGAAACTCAACACTCCAGTTTTACCTGCTGCAGGCACAAGGGAGAGGCAGAACTATCTGTCTCGCATAAGTACTTATTCAGCACAGGGTTACAGGGAGCCTGGAGCCTATCCCATGAAACATAGGGCAGGAGGCAGAGGACACCCAGAATGGGATACCATTTCCTCACGGGGCTCACATTTATACTTTATGGGCAATTTGCAATCACAAATTCACTTAACCTCACATTTATAGACTGTGGGAGGACACCATTGCACCCATGGGAAACGAACACAGAAAGTATATGCAGACTGGAACCTCAGTGTGAGACAAGCATGTGGAGGTGGGGGGAGGGTGGGGTGGTAGGTTGCCTGCGCCCTGGCCCCTGGCCCCTTTTGCCTGAATGAATAAAACTCCACCCCCGGGCATTTAGCCACGCCCCTCTGTTCGAGCACCAGCCCCTTGAAAACTGTCATGCTTGTTTCAGGTGAACATATAGACAACAATTTTTAGAATGATCTGTTTTCCATCCCTGTCTTCAGGTTTCCCAGAAGTCCTTTGTTCTGATGAGAGAGGTCATCCACCTTGTGGCCAGGCATCCTCTTCACATTTATTTATTTAGCTTATCCTTTTGTCTAAAGTGACATACAAGAGTGGATCAGAGAGCAGGGTCAGCCAATGTCTATGGAGTAATAAGGATCAGTAGCCTAGATCAAGCTCTCAATATTGATATCTCTATGTTAGCCACAGGATTGGAACTAATGACCTTCTGATTGCAGATGCAGAGTCTTAACCTGCAGAGCCACAAATCTCCAATGCAGTGGGTCTTCTCACTATATGACAGTTTCAATCTGGTCATTTGTGCTTCAAGTGAAAGATCAGTCTTCATTTTCACAAGAATCCACTTGTTTTCCTTGCTTTATATGCATTTTTAAAAAATCTGTATTCAACATTCAAAGGCATCAATCATCTCAATGTCCTGCTTCTTCATTAACCAGCTTTCATATTTACAAAGAGCCACAGAAAACATTCTGCACAATTCCTGTCTTTGTTCTTTGAGACATGTCAAAACTTTTGACAAGTTTTTCTAGGTTCTCTGTTGAATGCCAGACTGTGACATATTTCTTGACTGCTGCATCCTACACTTATCTATAAACTTACTTTCTTTGTATTCTTTCTATGTACATATGGTTCCATCAATGTTAGTTGGCTGATATATGTTCCACCAGTCTTGGCTCCTCCATTGTCAGTCACACTTTACTTGAGGGGACATGTGTAATGTACATGTAATAGTACATGCTTACTTAATGCATTGATTAGCCAGTAACTACATGTAATCCCTTGCTTGTTCATCATTAATAAATCAGTATTCCAGTCCACGTATTCCTATCAGACACTGAATTAGTTAAATAGTTAATAATGGTAAGACTTCACTTGAGTGGGCAAAAATTACTTAACTTTTTAACGATTCTAGGAAAATCATAAATTTACAAATTTTCTTCCCATGAAATAAACGGTCAGGATTGATTAATGAATGAGCATGGGATCAGTACTTAACAAATACTTAGTTACTGGTTAATTAATGCATTAAGTAAGCGTTTACTACTACATTATTTATATCCCCTCAAGAAAGGGTCCAGTAGCTCTTATTTTATGTTTTAATACTAGTTTAATAGGTATGATAATAGCATGTATGACAGCATGAGAAACATCCTTTTCAAAATATTGGAGCTATTGTAAAGCCTTTCAGCAGCTTTATTCAATAGCACATTAATACTTTGTGTGATCAAATAAGTTGACAATAAGGCACATGAGATTATGAGATTGCAGTTTAAAACTAGTTCCAGGTTAGATAGTGAGCAGAATCACATGACACATTGATGGGAGGAAGGGACTGGGATATTTATATGGGTGCAGGTGAGGAAACTGGTTTATAAAAAAAGGTGGGGACACAAAAAACAAAGGAAGGCTGTTTTAGTATCAGGACAAAGGAGACAGGGGAAAATAAAACAGGTGACAGCTAGCCTTTACTAAAGGCAAGGATGGGGTGGTGAGCTGTGACTTGTTTTAAATTTACACCACACACAAGGTGTTAAGGCGAAAATTAGTCATATGCACTAATTCATGAAAAAAATTATACTTAATACACAAGTACAAGCACTAAAACACAGAGTACAATATTCCACAAGGCTTTAAAACAACAGAAATAGGGCCAAAGATAACAGCTATTAAGAAAATAATTTAAAAAAACTTCAAAAAGCAAAAATTTGTTTTCCTATAGACAGTATATTATATATATTAGTGCTGACTAATCTGACTAATAATATAGACTAATATATATATATATTAGTGCTGGCACATTATAAACATTTTTAATCAGATTAATCACAGGATTGCTGTGGATTAATTTTGATGTATCATGATTAACTGCCATTTATTTTTAATCGATATTAATAGCATTTCATTTTGCATGAGCAAACAGGCTCAAGAAAAAAGGGAATATACAGTATATGCACTTAATATGTTTGTGGACACGAGTTGGATGCATTCCATCTGCCACAGAACTACAATACCATATCAAAAAGAAAGATTTTTTGCTTAGTCAGACTACTTGTTGGATCTAAGGTACCTCAGTTTAAATGTTCTTTATCTTCGTTCACTTACAATAAACCCGAACTACCATAAATCCTACAAATAATCTGGCTAATCATGAAATCCAATTCTAGCCCGGTTAATTGCCATTGTTAGCAAAATCAGTTGATAACACGTTATGCACGGCGCTTTGCGTGTAAAACTCCGTAGCAACACGTCCACAGATAAGTTGGACGGTATAGTGTGTGCAACCGATTTAATGAGCCACAAATAAGTAGTGCTTGAACAGAATAAAACTACAATGTTCCCTTCTGTTGATAAAAGGCGCAGTCATCTTGGATTCTGAACTCGGGATCTTCTGTGCTGCTCTGAGAAATTTCTAAGAGCGTCTAGCTGCAGATGCCTGTAGAGTGGAGCTCCACCGGAAATATGTCACCTCCACAGGAAACACTTGATCTTTAAGGCCGTACTCCGGTTAGGGTTAGGGTTAGAGTTAAGGTTAAGGCTAGTTAAGTTGTTAGTTGTCACGTGTTTCTTGTGGAGCTCCACTCTACAGGCGTCTGCAGCTGGACCCTTCTTGAAATTTCTCGGATCTCCGAGAAACGGGAGCGCACATGTTGTCACTTCCAACTTCAAAACGCCGGAGTTGGAAAGAAATACCATACGACGCACCATACGACTCGGAATACCAGTTCCCAGGGCAAATGGAAGCACCAAAACTGCCCGAAATTGGTTGACAGAGACATTTCGGGGATTTTGAGTCATTCTGCGCTGCAGATGGGTTAATTGCATTAATAAAATTTTATCATATTAATCATTTACGCGTTGACAGTTCTCATCGTGGGAGGAGGAATCTGCCGATTCCATATTCATTAAACCTGTCCCTTATGTCGATTGTTTATCATATGCTGGTGTGGCCATTTGCGTATGTTCTGAAACATCGTTATTCTTTCATGCTAAACTTGATTTCATATTTTTACTCGCTTTTTGCTAATCAATTTTAGAGTTAACTGCTTAGTTCATCTTCTTTGATTTAGAGATAAATAAGACCACATGACAGTATCTTCCTCAGTATTAAAAATTTTTTATTCAGTAGGACGTAATGGATTAAGGTACATTTTTTTAACCAGATTTCAAGAACCATATAATGCATTGTTGTTTCAAGGGGAGTCAGATAGTTGTACTTTAATGTTATCGTGTAATATCCTAACTTTATCACGTATTTCTGTTCAGAGCTTATGGATTGTACATTTTGCTCAGCTGCAGTCTAGTCCTTTTCACTGTGCCATCGTGACAATTTCCCTGACTTATGTTGGCGCTGTTATAATTCTGGATCCTTTGTTGACATCACTGCTCCCCAAGAATTTATACAGAGCAGAACATTCAGAGTGTCCTCACAAGGAGAAATGGGTCGAAACTCAAGGAAGATCTTCATCTTCCACTTACTAAATGGCTCTGTCATGCTGAAAACTTTGCTGTTCAAAAAATTCAAGATTTATTGCTTAGTAAGTGTTCTGTCCTTGTTTTTACAGAGCAATCTCTCATCTGGGCTAGTTGAAGTACTGATTATTCTGATTAATATGCATAACTGTAACTCAACTAATCAGTTATTAACACATTATCTTTTCCAACTGGTAATGTATGGTTTATATACACCTTGTGGAAATGCACAGAACCTGCTTTTGTAGGCCAGCGTTTTGTCGATCCTTTCTCTGATGTCATACATCACTACATTGCAAGATATTTGATGATTACAGTGCTAAGATCACAGTTGTTATCTGTCTTAGATGAACAGAATCTCATTGCGTAGCATAAAATCATGAATTATTCACTAACTGAAACATAAATAATAGAAAAAACATGAAACGCATCTTAATAAAGGTAAAGGTAGTTACAATGTAGTGTCAGGATACATTAAAGTAGCTTTTATTTGGTGAATTAAAGATCAAGTCAATCGGCTGTTATTTCTAACATTTTGTAGTTAGGCCTCAATAATCTTTCAAGATTTGCTGGAGTAAGGACACCCTGAGTTGTGAAGGAGTGAGAAACTTGCCAAATTATAGCGTTTTGTGGGCTATAGTGAAGTAGGATGAACAGCAGGGCAAGGACCATGTCTTGTGGTCTAAAATGGGAAACAGTTGAAGGATGGACTGGGACCTGACCAGGATAAACCACCCCATACCCCAGCCTGTCAGAAGGAGCTGGATGTGAGAATTAAGTATAGGGGGGTGGGGTGAATTCAGACTTAATATCAATAATTCAAACCCCTTCTGATGAGCAGGAGCCCCCACCCTGGGTTTAACGGGTACACAAAATGTCATGTTTGACTAAATTACGCCCCTCCGTCCCGACACAGTGAGTGCAGTGTGGCTATAGGGGCCGGGATCTCCAGATAGACCCAGATGGTGGGGGGGGGGGCTCTCTGGCGATGTCTGAGGATAAACCCAGCAGCTCTTTTAACTCTGTGTGGGGTGATTACGCAACAGAGAAGGAAGCTGTGGATTAACCTGCCGCAGGGGTGGGGATACAAATGTCAATCCGCACGCTTTGTGGCCCCGCTGGACGCAAGGCGCCGCTGCGTGACGGATCTGCTCTGGCTGGACAGCCGCTGGCCCCAAGCCGGCTGCTTCCGAATGGACGGTTCGAGGCCCGGGATGATGTCGACTTTTTGTGTGTTTCAGGAAAGCTTGATTTAGGTCATAGATACGCATAGAAATGTAAGCCAGATGCGTTGGGTGTGTTACAGGGGGTAATGATCTCATTTAGAAATTCAACAGGAGATTTACAGCTGGTTGCGTAAAATTATACAAATGAGACAGGACACCCCACACATCTAACACAATGGTTTCAATGCATTCAGAATGTGTTCTGTCTATATATATATATAGAGAGAGACAGAGTGTGTGTGTATGTGTGTATGTATGTATTAAGGTTTATATATTTAAGCGGCAACCAAACGATAACCTCCAAAAAACTGGAAGGAGCGTATAATGTTGCTTAATTGCGGGATCACATTCCTGGAAGGGAATCTAAAGGAGGAATTTCTGCAGAATATCAAGCTCAGGTTGTAGGATTTTCTGCAGCTAAACCTTCAGCACGGAGGAGGCCAGCTGAAAGGCAGCGGCTCCGGCATGCGGATGCTCATCACAGGCGGCAGGCAGGGTTCCCCCGAATGCCAGCAAAGACGACTGGCTCTCGACAGCTTCGCCTGACAGCCAGCTACGCTGTGGAATAGCTGCTCACAGTTTGGGGACACGGGTAGGGCGATGCTCCGCTGTCGAACACCTGAAATTCTGCGGTGAAAGCAGGAGCGAAGAGCAGAACGGAGGCACATAGTGTAAGTTAGAATATGTGTAGAGAAGGATTAAATGCAGATATCTTTAACGTTCATGCTGAATCAAACAAAGAAGGCGGCCGATTGAAACAGCGTGGCTGTGCGTCCTCACATTCTGAATCCGCCTCAGGCACGGCTCTTCTCCCGATAAGCTTATGAATTAACATCCTATGGTATGTCTGCTTCAGGCATGGCGTGACCCAAGCTGTGTGCTGGTCGGGCCCCGACAAACGCCGGGATCTGGGACGGCGCCCAGGCGGTGACAGTCCGTGGGAGAGGCGCTGGCACTCAGCGGTGACGGGGGTGAATTCAGAGATTCAAGGACGAGACTCTTTCCTGGGCTTTTAGGTCAAAATGTACTCTGAGCACGCTAGAAATACACTGGCCAGAGACGGCAATCTGAATTGCGGTCTTTAAAAATTCATTTATGCAAATATTTGTGTGTGTGTGTGTGTGTGTGTGTGTACCCATGCCCTGTGACAGACTGGCATCCTATCCCTAGTGTCTCCTGCCTCGTGGCCTGTGCTTGCTTGGATAAACTCCAGACTATCCTTGACCATGCACTGTGTAAGCAGTTCTGCGAAAAAAAGGTTGTAAAGGAGATATTTTCTACACAAAAATTCCAGTGCTTCACATGTGCTTATCCAGTTTATTTCTAAAGCATTTCACGGCACATCCATTGCATCCATTGTATTGAGGCCTCCCAGTGACCAGCCATGAAATAAAAATCAGTATTATACACAGCATACATCTGATGTCCTCCTGTTCAGCCCGGAGGTGTTTCTTGGGATATAGGAGGACAGGCAATCTTGTGCACATTTGGTGTTTTTTCCCCCCACAAACCAGTTTGTCAGACATTTGTACAGATCACTGTCAGACTAGAGCATTAGATGAGCCCTTGTGTGTAAAGCCAGGCATCACAGAGCTGGCAGAAGGCGTCAGTACGCCACATTGGCCATGGAGAGCACAAGAGGCTGCCTCACACCACGATCTCGTCTCTTTGGAATGTCATCCTTGGCGCTGTGCTCTGTGGAAGACCATGCTGTGAAGTCACGGCTGAGGTTGAGTGAGGAGGACACCGCGGAGCATGGCGCCAAATGTGACATTCGAGGGAAGCAGAATCCGTGTTTGGCGCTCCGGTTGCTCTTTCCCCTAACCGCCCTGCCACCCGGTGGTAACAGATAATAAAAGGAATTTGAATTCGCCACTCATTCCAGATTCTGGGTGTTAAGGGGAATTTACATCTCTGGTTGTTACCTTGAATATGTAACACTCATCTTTACCGATTAACTCTATGTACGTGCCTTTCGTTTTTCGGTAGTAGTTGCGGGACAATTAGCTAAGTGTTTGCTCTTTAGCTGTTATGAATAATTGATCAGGTGTAGTTTGAATGATTCATAAGCCATCTGGCACCGAGCAGCATGTCGATGTGAGATGAGCTTCCATCAAGGCTCAGAGTCTGTGAGGTGTGTCAGAGTGACCTGTAATTAGTTAGGCCAGAGTAGTAGGCAGTGGATGCTTCTTTCACCAGGCTGTCCATCTGCATACCATGCATGGTATTGTTCATGCGTCCACCGCCTTTCTAAATGCATCAGGTGATACTACTGATTGTATTTTGCAGCCCAGGTTATGATGTTAAATAGGATTTCTGTAGCACATGCTTCTTTTGATACTAATGAACTAGAGCTTGCGTTAAGCTACATTATGCTATCTGGTAATGTCTGTTGTACACTTATATAATCTAACCCCAATCTCAGTACTTGAGTGAAACTTTTGAATGCTACTTTGCTACTTGTTGATCTCTGATGGTTTGTCGCAGGATGTGAATGATGGCAGCATGGAAGAGCAGGTGTTTGACAATTTAGAGCTTTCTGAAGTATATCACAAATTTAGCCTCAATGGACACAGTGCATCTTTGCTGTTTCCAGCAGATTAATGTTTTTTTTTAATCAATGTCAACACCTGTTGTATGTATACCGGATGCTATTTTATACATAAATGTGTTTATTTTTTAATAATGGCATTACTGTTATATTCATATTAACATACTAGTTTCATCATGGCTTCTGTCAGTTTCTAATCAACAATTTTGAGACTTTTGTGCTTGGAGAAGTTAGTCTATATCAGCGGTGGCCAATCTTATCCACAAAGGGCCTGTGCGTGTGCAGGTTTTTGGTGTAACATTTAGGTCAGCTGTTCTAACCCAGGTGTGAGGACTCCTCAGCCAACCAGTCCTCTAATTAGTAATATGATTAGGGAGCTGCAGCGAAAACCCGCACACACAGCGGCCCTTTGCGGATAAGATTGGCCACCTCTGGTCTATATGGTGAAATATGGAGTATATAAACAACTAAATTCAGCAATCTGAGTATTTATTCTCATAATAAATACTGTGGTGTATTTTGTCATTTCCTGAGAGCTGTCATGGCATCGCCTCAGGCTTAGTTTACAGCTCGTGTTGACAGGCACAAAACAGAAAGATCACTGGCCAATTACAGTGCTCTGACCTACATTCTCCATAAGAAATGCATGGAATCTCTGCAGTGGAAGGGGAGGGGCCTTTGCCAGCCATGCCCCCTTTCCTTTAAGGGGCTGTCTGCTATTTTAAAACCTTTCCTGGGAAACTTAATTAAGCTAAATGAGGCAAGTGACTCGACACCTCGAATGTGACTAATATTATTCAAGACATATGACTTCAGCAGAACAAAAATAGATCTACATGCTAGTTGGAGCCAACCCCATCTTATTGATAAAGAAAAAATGAACAGAAAACCTGATGAACAGAAAGCCAGATTTTAACAGGGCCAAGTCCACAGTATGGATTGGTGGTTTTGATGTCGGGGGATGTTTGATCTGTTTAATTGCAAAGAAAATATAGTGAATCTGGCCGTAAAAAGTCACGTGTTACCAGACTATTTTAAAATTAATTCCTAGTCCAGACATTATTGTAATACAAACGGATGACATTAGAAACATCTATTGTTTTTTTTTTTTTTTTTACTTTTATACCTGAAAATGGCCCCAGTAAACCTGAACTCTCCTCCTCCCTCTGTGACGTCGCTCCTCATGCTCTGTGATATCTTTGGAATCTACTTTGCAAGTTATCTGTCACCTTCTAAATTACTCTGGAAGTGTATGTGTGTGTGTGTGTGTGTGTGCATGTGAAATGCCATAAAGGCGAGGAGAGAACAAAGGCTTTTTTTGCACAGCTTGTGTGAGCGATGTAGGGCTCTATGCATTAATTTATCAGGAAGTCTCCATCAAAGTGTCTGCTCAAGGATGCATTCTGAGGGTCACTTTGAAAAGGCTGCTCATTACGGCACTTTACTGCACAAGTCTGGCTGAGACACAAGATCAAGGGACGTGAGACCCTGGACCTCATGCTGGTTCTGAGGGCGAATCTCTATGCTAAAACCTGAAGGATTCACCAACTTCTCTTCTCTGCTAAGCAGAGGACATGGATGTTAATGGTCGTTTACACCCAATCTGAAATAGTCCATCTGTTTTTACTGGAAACATAAAATTCCCCTTTTGATACATTTTCAAATTAAATTAGATAATACCCTAGAAATCAAATCCAATAAGAGCCCTGCTTAAATTGGTGGGAACACAAGTTTATTTTAGGGACATACTGTTAGATTGGTTCATATTAGGATCTTTTCTCTACAGCTGGAAGGTTAGTCAATTTCATCTATGAAATATTTTCTCAAACATTCTTCATGTGAGCAGGGTGTTGAATTCCTATTCTACTCAGTGTTTCATTTGTAAACTCTGAGCTGCCAGTAAAATGGTTTATGCAGTGATTCTTTCAACTGGTGACAAGTGTGTTCAACTGGCATGCAGTCACTTATTTTTGCAAAAAGATAGTATCAGATTTGTCAAGTTTGGAAATCCAAATCAAATAAATAAAAGATGAAGAAAAGGTTAATGAAGAGAAGGACTTTTCCAGCATGTTTGTAAAATATGACAAACATGCATGCAGTTGGAAAGGTGATATAACAGCTGATGAATATAGAAATGAATACCTGAAGGAAAAAGATTAATATTCGAGTATAATTTTAAAGTAACCTGAAGTATGTGCACGGGCAATTCCAAATGTTTACACATTTAACTTTTTCAAAACTGATAAATCTGCCATCACCACACACGTAAACATTGGCTGTGAATGCATGTATCACCAGCTAACAGGATCACATAAACCATAAAGCCGGAAATCGTAAAGACCATGACGATGTCACATACAAATGGGTCCTTAACAATGATAATTCATTATCAATTACTTATACACTTCAGAATGCAATATTTTCTATTGTCACCTGTTCGTTATATCAAACTTATCTCTCAATCAGTCTTTGCGGGGTGAGCATGGTGTTAAATTCCTAATGTACTCAGTGCTTAATTTGTAAACTCTGGTGTCAGAGCTCATAAAAACCTTGATTATGTAATACACACTAATCAGTCTTTAACAACGATAATACGCTATTAATTAATTAAACACGTAACAATGCAGTATTTTCTATTAGCATACGTTTGTTACATCAAACTTTTCACCTGTGTTGCAGTTTTCTTGCCGTTTTTTGTGGTCCTTCTTATTAGCATTAGCATCCACAAACACTGCTCCTCTCCTCGCTGTCTCTGCTTGCTCTCATTAGCATTAGCATCCACAAA
>JAABNY020000032.1:23047710-23058468 GCA_015164015.2 Brevimyrus niger
GGGTCACCACTTGCCTCTGCCTTGCCTGGGTGGATTACAGCTTTAAAACTTGCCACACATCACCTCTCATTCTGTAGGCTTTCAAGATGCATAAAACCCCATGCAAAAGTAGCAGCCTCATTCTGCCCAGCTCCATGTTTAGAGACAAAGCTCACACCTCCACAACAGCAAACAAAAAAACACCCCCTCATCTCACAAATTCAAAGCCTGAGGGACCAATTGTGTTTCCCAAAGTGCTCAAGTAGGTAGGCGTAACTTACAGGCAGCACAGTGAAGCTGGAAGGCCGGATTACTTCTGAATCGTGTTGACGAATGAAATGACTGTGTAAATTGAAGGTTGAAGGATTATAACTCACTAGGTATGGTAATATACATGTCATTAACAATATCTAAATTCAGAGCAAGCTACTGTAAAACAGAGACAGTTGCATTCATATATTTACAGTGGTTACTCCGTCAGATCTTTTGGTGACACTTTACTTGAGACGACACAAATAATGCAGTAGTACACTTATGCAGTATTCTTAGTTAATGTATTGAGAAACTTCTTAGTTATGTATTGATTTATATTCAATCATCATTAATCAGTCATAATGGTTCATGGATTTCATGTAGCTGTTATATTAGTTCATTCATTTACATGTACCCCTTTCGGGTAAAGTGGTACCAATTATTTAATTGAATAAATCCAAATATTAATGTCATTCTAAAGACTATGGCTATGTAATGGGTATTGTGGTACATCTGACTAATGGCTTGTCTGGTGTCCATTCTAATAAATGCTAATCATTTAGAAAATGAGTATTTTAGGACAAAATACATTTTGGGCTGGCCATGGAACTTATCCCAGGTCTAATAGAGGACAAGACAGGGTAACATTTTGGATATGATGCCATTTTATCACAGGGCACACCCACACACACACACACACATTCCCTGAAACTAAAACTATTAAACAATTTATAAATGTCTTAGTAAATATCTTCCCTGTTCTGGAGACATCACAGAGATGCAGTCTGCATGCAAACACTGGATGACTAATGTGACCATTGTGGCCAAAAACCAGCAGGTAATTAGTGTTTCCTGCAAAACCATCCACTAGATTTAGAATGTAAAGCTTCAGCTTACCATCCAAAAAACTAAAGGCCAAGCTGGACCATGTATCCTCGAGGTACTTTTTGAGCATGTCTTCTTTATGGGTTTTAATGGCCAGGTGCAGTCCACATGGGGCCTCCCTAACACTGGGCAGATAAGCACCTTGGCTGCAGGAAAGAGGATTTGTAATAGTCCATTTGGCACCTTTGAGATACAATCCTCAGTGATTCTTGACCTCAGCTGATATGAGAAATGTTCACTGTCTAGAAGGTTGCTGCAAAAATGACAGGGACCAATATTTATAAATTGAGGCAGACTACAATGGCCCTGTGGGGATAAATGTGGGGAAACTGAGGTGCAATGCTTCATAAATTTATATTGTGTTTAAATGAAGAAGCTTTCTATCTTCTCCATATGGGGGCTGTTTAATCAACTAGAAAACTAAAAAGAGACTGACAGTGTAATGAATTGGAGCAACTGAAGAAAGTTTAATTGACCTCAGTTTCCCCAAACTTACCCATCCCTTTCCTCTCAGGGCAAAGCAGGCCCTATTGAATACAGAGGAAATGAAGAGAAGGATGACTTACTAATTGAACAAAGTTCAGCTGATATTAGCACCATGAGTTGGAAAAATTGCTCGTTTTTTGCTCCAGGGGCTCGTAAAAAAGAGAGAAAGAATTATTGGCCAGTTGCTGATTTAGGAAGGTTTTCATTACGGTGTTTTTTAAATATATAATTACTTCCTCTCAGAGAGGAGTGGTTTGATTTAAGAATGAATCATTTGTGATAAGATCCTAGACCTTTACATCCAGAATGTCTGGGTTTCAATGGAACTCTGACCTAATGGCCTTATTACAGTGGTCAAACTACTTTGTAAATTGCCTTCACATTCAATATGTAAGATAATATCCATGTTCCCAGTCGACAGCATTTTCTCCTCCTATTTCCCATTGTATCTGTATTCTCTCCTTGGCTTCCTTTGTAGGCAGTGTTTGACTGTGTGGTGAACTCCCTCAAGAATGTCTTCAACATCCTCATTGTCTACAAGCTCTTCATGTTCATCTTTGCCGTCATTGCAGTGCAACTTTTCAAGGGGAAATTCTTCTATTGCACAGATGGGTCTAAGGACACACAGAAAGACTGCCAGTAGGTTCCTGCTGAGTCTTTTATCATGTCCATCCAAAGGTCCTGCTTTCAAACACATGGTGCAACATCCTTTAGGACTCTACTGTCTTGATCATATGTTTCATGAAACAAAAGTGATTGAACATTGCATTAGCCTGTCTTTGGCCACAAAGCATCATGAAAGAAATTATACTCATTCCTGAAAACCAACTGGGTGGTCTTGTACTCATATTCTTCTTAAATGCATCAATAGGCCCCATGATTTAAAAGGTGTTTCTTTTTTGTCCCAGACATGTTCCGTCAGGTCGAGGTCTGTTTGCATGCTTTGTAGGGAAGCTTCTTTTCTGTATTCTTATGTGCTATTTGAGTTCTGACAAATGCCTCATCCAAGTCATTGTCATTGTGTGTCATACAGGGGCCGCTATATTGACCATGAAAAGAATCAGGTAAAGGAAAGGGAATGGAAAAGACACGATTTCCACTATGACAACATCATCTGGGCCCTTCTCACCCTGTTTACTGTGTCAACTGGGGAAGGCTGGCCGCAGTGAGTGACTCCATCATTTTGTATGAAGAGCAAGGTGCACAAAACTCTAGTCATGACCCATCTCACGTTGCCATTTGACTTGTTAAAGGTGGCTTCCTACCTGAAATCTGATACAGGGTCCTGCAGCACTCTGTAGATGTGACAGAGGAGGACCGGGGTCCCAGCCGGGGAAATCGCATGGAAATGTCCATCTTCTACGTCATCTATTTTGTGGTCTTCCCATTCTTCTTCGTCAACATCTTTGTGGCCCTCATCATAATCACCTTCCAAGAGCAAGGGGACAAGATGATGGAGGAGTGCAGTTTAGAGAAGAATGAGGTGATACACTATATGTATATATATGTATATGTGTGTGTGTGTGTGTGTTGGCACAGATCACATTTAAGGACCAAATTGTGTGTGAGTCCATAGGTGTGTGAGTGTGCCCTGCAATGGGTTGGCATCCCATTCTGGGTTGTTTTCTGCCATGTGCTCACAGGCTCCAGACCATACACAACTCTGGACAGTACAAGTGGTTCCGGAAAACGGATGGATAGTTGGACATTGACAGAATTGTACAACACAGAGAATAAACGTTTTCGAAAGGAGGCTTTAAAAGTATAATCCACGGCACATCATAGTGTGTTTTTGTATGTTTATGGTTTGCTGGTGGAATGTTACACTTACATAAAAAAGACACCAGTGGCTTGAAGTTGAACTCCTCCAATGTTCAGATGTGGAGGCCCATGGAAACTCATTGGGATCACAGGGTTTCCCTCTGGGAAGTGTCCCTCCTTAAATATTGACCGTCTCCCAGGAGTTTCAGAGTTCCTCTCATAGGCCAGCGGCAGCCTCCCACAGACAGAAGCATACATATAAGCGAGATGTTTCTGATTCCTGGTTAAGGCACAATGACATAGTATGGAGAAATATCATTAAAACTACAAAGAGTTTCCCTCAGCCAATACATGACAAACATGGTCTAAGGCTACATTCGCATTACTAGGCTGAATTACCATCATTGTGGTTGATTTGGTCATCAGAGTGACTTAAATCTGATTTTTCCAATCTACAGTAATTTCCTGTGACTTTTATATGGGATCCTAGATCGGCCGCGTGTCCAATTCACAGCCATCCGATATGAATGCGAATGGTCAGATTGACATTCGTGTGTGTTTTTTCTTGTTGTTGGTGACATAGATGTATCAATGTGTGCATGCGTGCCATTTCGGAGAACAGATGCATTCACGTGACAGTTAGATACAGGCCATTTGAATTGTTCTGTTCCAGCTAAAGTCTTTCCATTTGTTTCCTTCACTCTATCGTTCTCAGAGGGCCTGCATAGACTTTGCCATTAGTGCCAAGCCGCTGACTCGCTACATGCCTCAGAACAGGCATAGCTTCCAGTACAGACTGTGGCACTTTGTAGTCTCCCCGTCTTTTGAGTACACCGTGCTGACCATGATCGCTCTCAATACGGTCGTCCTGATGATGAAGGTAAGACAGTGGAATATTCTAGTTACCTTTATCTTACCCACTTTATTTGTCCTTGTAACAGTGCAACATGGAACCCATTCCCATAATTTTGCTTACCTTTGCTAATACATAGTCTATATAGTTTGAAGGTGTGCCCCTCACCGTGAAGATCAGTTAAATGCAAAGTTATTTCAGTTTCCAGTTGCAGATTTTTTCCTTCTTTCTCCCTCCCGCCTTCTCACTCTCGTGCCCTCTCTTTCTCTCTCTCTTTCTCTCTCGCTCTCCTGCAAGCAATCATTCCTGGAAATGACACTGAGTCAGACAGTCTGGTCAGACACCATGAGTCAGTGCCTATTAAATAATGATCTGAACCCCCCTGTCTGATATTTCACCTGCCCTCATTAATTCTCCTTGCATCACACAGAAGACTTACACCTCTGATGGTGTGGCAGATACAGCCTAAATTCTCCCTGCCATTAAAGTGAGAGGATGCCTTCTGCGCTAGTTCATGCTCATAGGGCAGTTTGGCTCAGCGCACATGGGACCCTTGGTGTTACACGGAGCCATAAATCACACTAAAAGGGTGAATGCCCCTGTCAGATGGCCCCAAAGGTGTCCCCAGTATCCTAGTTACCGTTTGCAATACTTTATGCTGCTGATTTGTTTCAGGCGGAGGCTGTGTGACTCTTAACCTTCTTGCTCCCTCGCTTCCTTCCACTTCTTGCCTGCAGTACTATTCGGCACCCACGAATTACGAAGCTGCGCTGAAGCACCTCAACACAGCCTTCACTATGCTCTTCTCCCTGGAGTGCATCCTGAAGATTCTGGCCTTTGGCTTTGTGGTAATGCTGCTGCAAACAGCTGGATCCTCAATGAGGAATACAAAAAAAAGAGCCGCTCCCTTTGTCTGCCTCATCAGGAAATTCATATTGTCGATCACCCCAGTTGCCACGGTTACAGCTTGCCTCCTCTTTTACAGAATTACTTTCGAGACACATGGAACATATTTGACTTCATTACTGTATTAGGCAGCATTACGGAAATAGTAGTTGATTGGCTGGTAAGTTTCTAGCACTTTGCCTCGTGATGCTGGCGTTTGACTGCATCTAACAGGCATGCTTTTCTCTGTCTGCTCGCCACCCCTTTGGGTAAATTAATTGTCTTGTGTCTTTTATCAACCCCCCTGAGTCGCTGAAAATGTTCAACATGAGCTTCCTGAAGCTGTTCCGGGCGGCCCGGCTAATCAAGCTACTGAGACAGGGCTACACCATACGCATCCTGCTATGGACATTCGTCCAGTCGTTCAAGGTGAGCTGCCCTCGCCTGACAGCCGGACCTGCCTAATGACATGTGGTACAAGACATCCATCAAGAACCATTTCAATGATATTGACTCAAAGGAGATTTGGAAACGGTGCCTTTGTCTTCCTGTCACAGGCCCTTCCCTACGTCTGCCTGCTCATTGCCATGCTGTTCTTTATATATGCGATTATTGGAATGCAGGTGAGTGCTGACTTAGGTTCCTTTAGTTTACTGCAATAATGGCTGCTACAGTCACGCTTTGTGCAAGGGCTCACTCGAGTGCTTTCTAAATATCATCAAAGGTGTTTGGAAACATCAAGCTGAGGGACGACCGTCCCATCAACAGGCACAACAATTTCAAGACTTTCTTCAGTGCACTGATGCTGTTGTTCAGGTTGGGGGATTAGCCTGAGTATGTATCAATGAACACATTTATTCTTGTGGTTTTAACGTGGAGGCTCTGTTGGTGTCTGTGGCTGTTGTGTTGCTTTCCTTACAGGAGTGCGACTGGGGAATCTTGGCAGGAGATTATGTTGTCCTGTTTGGGAGGTCAAGAATGTGAGGCAGACAGCACAATTCAGTCAAGTCTCAATGCTTCAAGCACATCTGAATCTTCTGACCATAACACGGGTTGCGGCACAGAATTTGCCTACTTCTACTTTGTTTCCTTCATCTTCTTCAGCTCGTTCCTGGTGAGCATGCTCATACAGGCAAATGAAAAGAGTGCACTAACAAGGAGTGTTTCTCAATACCAAGAATGCCAAGCTTGTACTTGTGGTCTTGGTAAGACTTCCCTTATTAACTTGCCTTCCAAGAACACACTTGGGGCGCAGTAAATTATGGGATTGATCTCATTCGGTGAGGATGCAACCAATGTATTTGGGGCGGGGCAAGAATGACATCCATGGATTTTTACGTTTTACCTCCTCTTTACTTCTCTTCTTGAGTATTGGAACCGGTCTTCGGCAATTGAAGTTGATGTAATATGGGTACACAAGCATACAAGTACAGTCAAGTATGCATATTGAGAAACATCCAAGGTCATGATCAGTAATGGCACCTCTCACTTGCAGATGCTGAATCTCTTTGTGGCTGTGATCATGGACAACTTTGAGTACCTGACGCGTGACTCCTCAATCCTGGGCCCACATCACCTGGACGAGTTTGTGCGCATTTGGGGGGAGTACGACCGTGCAGCATGGTAATGTCGTCATACCATCCCAGCATACCTCTACCTTCCACAATATACCCTAAACATGATGCTGTATGCCAGCATCAATGCAGGGTGGGTCACCACCTCATTTAAATAATCATGCCTCATTGGTTGATACCATTGTAATTCTCCACCACCTACTTACACCATAACAAATACGCTCTTTAATGTTTTCGTATTGCTAACATGGTTCTTGTTTATGTCTGTCTATAAACACTTCTAACAATGTTCAACACTACAAACTCATGTTTGCCAGTTAAAACAACTTCCAAATTTTTCTTGTTGATATCAGTTGACCACTAGTTTTGTAATTAAACATTTTTATCATAAAACATGCATCTTTGCTGAGTATCAGTACAGGCAGTCCCTAGGTTAGGAACAAGATCTGTTCTCTAAGTCTGTCTTTAAGTTGAATAATAATAATAATAATAATAATAATAATAATAATAATAATAATAATAATAATTAACAGTAATAGTATGCACTAATAGTAAAAGTATCTACGTACGGTATTACTGTACCTCAAGCTGACAAACCGCTGAAGCTGCGCAATGATTTTACGAGCAGCACAAAACACTAAGTTTTTATGAACCATTGTATTTAACCCAAATTTTTAATGTAAGCTTCAATGCAATCCTTTCGTAAGAAGAAGATGTCAGTAAGTCGGACATTCTTAACCCATGGACTGCCTGTAAAGATGTTTAAAACACATTAATTTGTATTAATTAATTTGGGTATGGTTTTCTCAGATTTGTGTTTTTCTAGCTTTCGCACATAATTTTATAAAAATCCAAAATAAATCTGCCAAATCTGACCCTGTTAAAATATCAATATGAGATGAGCATAAGCATTATGAATGTTATGTAACACAGTCACTAATATAAATGAATTTGGTGGACATCTGACTGGGGCTTCAGTGAAGTTCTCATGGAATGATACTGATCATGTGTCCTCCTGAACTTCTGCTCACCTCATGGCTTGGATTTAGCTTACTGTGTCTGCAAGCAGGTCAGCGACAGTACGGTCCAGCATCTGGGCTCTTGTCCTCATTGGACACGTTCCCTTCTCTGTGGGACCACACCATCAGTTATCTGGGCCTGAGATGGCCCCGTGCTATGAGCCCCCACCCTCTCACTCCTGTATCGTACACAGGATAGGATATATTTGACTAAGGGGGCCTGCAGTTTCTCAAGTATGAATGGCACTTGGATCAAACTGCCAGGGCTATAAATCGGCGAATGATGTCAGATTAAAGGCAGAGCGTCAATGAGCAGCACGGCGGCGCAGTGGGTAGCACTGTTGCCTCACACCTCCAGGGTTGGCAGTTTGGCCTCCCTGCATGTGTCGAGTTTCTGTGTTCCCTCCATTTTGCATGGGGTTCCTCCAAACACCCCAGTCATTTCTCATAGTTCGATGATGTGCAGTCAGGGCGAATTGGCGTTTCTGAATTCCCCGTAGCGTGTTTCTTTCTGTGTGTACGTGCCCTGCGATGAGCTGGCATCCCATCTAGAGTGATCCCAGCCTTACTCCCTGCGTTGCCTGGGATAGGCTCCAGACCCCCCCACCCACAACACGGGACTGTCTATGCAGCTACAAGATGGATGAAAACCATAAATGTTATAGATGTGGTTATGATGTTGCAGTGCTTGTACACCGTACAGTAAGTGTAGAGGTGATAGTAACAAACGCTTCTACACCACACTGCTCACTCACGCAGTGGAGATTAATCTTTATTAATCCATGACGCAAGGGGGGATATTTGTTGTCCAACACAACAGCCCCCCCCCCCAAATTAAACAAACAAATAAATAAACAAACAGGAAGTACTCAGCCCAGTGCAGATGGCAGGGTGCAGGCATGAGTCAGATAGAACTCGGCTGGTGATAGATGCTCACAGGTGACGCGAGCCGTGGCTACAGCTCATCGCGGTGCCGTGTCCCGCTGTTATTCCTCTGTCCTGGCACTTTGCAGGTCCAGCTGATGAGGAAGAATTTGCATTCTTTCCTGCACTGGCCAGCAGAGGGCGAACCCTGCATCCCTAACATTATGTGTTTTCTTTCCAGTGGAAGGATTCACTATAAGGAGATGTACAAAGTAGTGCGAACAATTTCGCCTCCTCTGGGCTTTGGAAAGAACTGCCCCTACAGGGTGGCGTGCAAGGTTTGGCTCCCCACTAACTCCCCCCGCCACCTCCTCAGCCTAAGCACCCAATGCCTCCAAACTCCCTGCCCCGCTCCTCTGCCCGTCAGTCTTTCCATTGGTTCACCTGCGCTGTTCGGAAATTGTTTTTTCTCCAGGCCAAGGAATGACTGAGACGTGGCCTTCAGGTGCAAAGAGTTGGCCTTCCAATGAGTCAAGGTTGAGCATGCCATAGAATCAACATTGGGTGGGACCAAGGCTATAATTATAATATATATTGAGGGGGACATTGTGAGCACATTTAGGGGGGCCAAAACATGATATCCATTTCTAAAGCTTTAAATACTTTAATATATACCACTGTGTTATTGGACACTCTTTCATATTTACTTCTCTATTTCCTGCAGTTCTTACATTACTATAGTCACTGAGAGGCTTCCCTATAAAGGGAGTTTCCAGCCTCACGCAAGGACTCGGATACTTGGCTTGGATACTGGAAGTCATCAGGCTTTGCACCCTGATCTATCTGGGAACCTTGGGCATGATTGGTCATGAACTGAGGTTTGGGGTATGATGGGCACTGGGGCGGCACAGTTTTTGTGATGCCCCTGCAGTGTCGCCTTGCTTGTTTAGCATGTTAGCGCAGGTGGGATGAACTCCCAGGTCACATGGGCTGGTCAGTCATTCCTTCGGTCAATCTGAGGTCTTTGTCCTTTGGTTTCTATGCTGAAATTGCATAGAACGACTACAATGCTTCATTTGACTGGTTTCTTTCCCTTCTTTTCTATTTTTATATAACTTGCTGTGAATAACCTCTTTTCTGTTATTTCTTCCCTTTTCCGATGTTCCCCTCCTGTTTTTGTCCTCCTCCTCCTCCTCCTCCATGTCCTCTCCCCTCCTCGGTTCTCCCCTGGAAATGCCTGCCCTGTTCTTCCTCTTCCTCATCTGCATTGCTCCCTGGCATCTCCCCAGTGGGCGCATTCATTACACTGACATGTATGAGATGCTGACCAACATGTCGCCCCCGCTAGGCCTCGGCAAGAAATGTCCTTCCAAAGTGGCTTATAAGGTAGACTGAGGAATAAAGTGTCCGTGAATCGCTTCTGAAAAGCTGAGCTCTGCTTTCTGTTTGGTGGAAAAGGGGTCATGCAAAAATACACAGAGGGGCCGTGTGTCTAAATCGTTCCTGTATTACTGTTTGTCTAATTTTTTAATTTTTATTATTATTATTATTTTATATATCGGGAAGTCTTTGTGTTTGTATTGTTCAGTTAATTTACATTAACAATAAAGTTGTATTAAATCAGCAGTAGGTCTAGAAAAGGGTTGCCAAGGACATTTTTTAATTACCGATGACACCACAAACCAATAGGTTTCTGATAAAGAGTGACTGTGCCAAGAAGAGTCTTTGAAAAAAGGCTTTGAATGGGGCAGCTTGAAATGAATGCCATATTTAAATTAATCTTAAGTAATTACAATACTGCTACCTAACAAAACAATATACATGTGCAGATGTGGGCTGGAAAAGGTCTTTCAGAGCAGACAGTAGGATGAAGGTTTGAGTCTGTGTCTATGAGTCAAATACAAAGAGATATGATTGCATTTTCCAATAAATCACTACTATTACAAGACAAGTATGCAATTAAGTAAATATATGTATTTCTATAGTTTGTTTCACAGTTGAGCATCACATAGTACTGGACACGAAGGCAAAAAATCCTAAACATAAAATACACAAAGCAAACCAACCCCAATGGCCATCATAAACAAAAAATACATGAAGCAAAACCACCTCAATGGCCATCCTAAACAAAAAATACACAAAGCAAAACCACCCCAATGGCCATCATAAACAAAAAATACACAAAGCCAAACAATCCCAA
>JAABNY020000032.1:23063157-23079332 GCA_015164015.2 Brevimyrus niger
ATGGAATAGTCTTCCTGCTAGTGTAGCGGAAGCTAAAACCCTGGGTTCCTTTATATCAGAGCTAGATAAGATTTTAACTCTGAGCTATTAGTTAAGTTCTCCCCAAACAAACTTGATGGGCCGAATGGCCTCCTCTCATTCGTAAATTTCTTATGTTCTTATATATAATAACCCATTAGTTTCTTTTTTTGGAGGGAGGGCTTCACAATTGGATGGATGGATGGATGGATAGATGTTTTCTGAAGATTTACGGTTTCATCTAGCTTGATGTAAGAATGGACATCATATTCAGAAATATTGCAAGCATACAATTTTAGCAACTAGAGCCACTTGGAGTCCCACTATTTTTACAGTCCATTACCCACGTGTCACACCAGCAGTGATTGCCCCCTCCTGGCCTATTCATGGTATTACGCCATGCTTTCCCCAGTCTTCACAGCTGTTTCTATCTTTCTTTCTCCAAAACCATAGGTACCGGAGTGCAAAGAGATTAACCACTTCCTTTGCCCCAGGATCAGACAGGGTGCTCCTCTTGAAGTACCGGGGAGGGGAGTATCTATCCGTGCCTCCTCGATGCCCCGACTTGCAGTAGAACCACAGGTACGATCACATATATATCTCTTCTGAACCTTTCATGTAGTTTCATAAAATGCAAAAGCAGTACAAGAGCCGTTGGTATGGGACCTAGCCTGGTGTTAGAGAGTAGAGTGTTTTGCAAGTGGTACCCACACCACTCCGGATCCATTTTCCAGATTCTGACAGTTTCAGATTCAGACAACAGCTTCTAATGACAGAGGCATCGAATTTGTGGTTTTGATGACCTGAGTTTGCAGCCGTGCCTTTTTCTGCCTGTGTAGCAGCTGGGGACAGAGCATTGCTCCATGAAGCGCTCCTTCTCCACGGTCGGTGACCAGTGTGCAAATGGGTTGTGGCAGGATGAGTACTCGCTGGAACGGGTCAGCCCTGACCGCCTCTACCGGCCACGGCAAAGGAACTACAGGGGAGCCGGTCAGTCTGCCAGTCATCTGCATTATCAGCGCTGCTGCTCCTAATGGCTGTACTTCCTGCGGGATGTATTACCCCTAATATTCCGTCCCCAGTTTCTCATGCCCTGATCTGTCAAATACCTGGCTACCTAGCATTCCTGTTGAATTTATCTTTCTTCACCACTGCTGCTGCAGACCACCAGCAGCACGGGGGCAAGGAACGGGGGCGGTCTAAGGAGCGGCGCCACCTGCTGTCCCCAGACACATCGCGCTGCAACTCAGAGGAGAGGAGCCAGCACCAGTCACGAGAGCGCAGCCAATCACGGTCGCCCAGCGAGGGCCGGGCTTGCGTCCTGCACAGACAGGTCAGTGGTGCCTTTAAGTCAGTTAGCTTCTGGAGACAATTTTGCTGATTCAAGTCCTAATGTCTTCTATTTTTGTACTACATTTCCATGTCTTCAGTCACTCCTACCTTCTTCAGTCTTGTTGGTCCATTCTAAACAGTGACGGACTTGCCCGTATTTTCCATAGGAGAACAGTTCGGACAACTTGGTTCTCGATTCGGGCACCCCGCGTAGCAGACGCCAGCTGCCCCAGACGCCCTCGCAGCCACGCCCCCACATCTCGTACTCCCCTCTGGTGTGTCGTGCCCAGCTCTTCGTGGCCTCAGACAACGGGACCAATCCACGGACCCATGACGGTGGGGAGAGCGAGGACCTCTCCTGGCAGATGAGAGGGGCAGCCTCTGGGGCTTGCCAGGGGGAAGGGGGGAGTCACCTCCCAACCCCCCACTGGTACATCTCTGAGCCGTACCTGCCGCTGCACGAGGAGTACAACAGCCCGGACTCCAGTGGGCTCGAGGAGACTCTCACTTTCGAAGCTGCGATGGCGACAAGTTTGGGACGTTCCAACACCATCAGCTCGGCACCGCCGCTCCGGCACACGTGGCAGGTCCACAATGGGCATTTTCAGAAACGCCTGAGTCAGTCCGGCGCTGCCAGCTGCCAGCCAGTCAGCGATAGTGACGAGGACGATCGCTGTTAAGGATGAGTGAGAGACGGGGGAGGCACATCAAGGCAGAGGACAGTGCCAGGACAAAGGACCATCCCTAGAAAAAGGAAACACAGGTTTTCATGGTTTTTCTTTGTGACAAAGTGCATGGGTATGTTTGCCAAAGTTTCAAGAAATATTAGAGGAAGAGGGACCTGCTGAAGTTGTAGTTTTTATGTAGACATTTCACACCCCTAATAAGTGTTAGAAGTAAAACATAAGTGAATGATAATTCCATTTTTTTTTCAATATGGTCACTAAGTCATTTGAAAGTTATAAACTAGTAATCAGTATTATTCAGTGCTGTTATGAACTGTACCCAATGAATGTTGACGTAGCAGGATTTTACTTATCCTAAATAGCATGAATGAGGGATTCCCCTCCATCTCCGAGTGGAACGCTGTCATGAGAGCAATGCTACAATGGCTCATGTGGAACTGTGCTATGGAAGCAGCCATACTTGCACCAAAATAGATTTTAGGAGGTTTTAGAAGGTTTATAACTTCAGAAACCAAACCTAGGATTGCCTTGCCCTCTATCTCCTAAGAGGAGTTTCACACTGATCACAAATATTTTTCAAATATCTAAGTTCTAAGGTACCTGATCCCAGGTCTATTTTCTTAATCTATCCTTCAGAAAGATGCAACGATTGAATAGCTTCTGCTAAACTCAAGCCACAAATGAACACGACCAGTCAAAACACACAAAGTTCTCCTGAAAACAACAGCTTCTTATGAACTCTAAAAACGCTAAAGAAAGTTTGGTAATGGCCATCATGAAAGGTTCAGCATAAATACAATGCAAGACCAGGTCTGCTCACTTGCCCACCGCTGAAGGCTGGATAACAGAGGCTTTCTGGAGTACTGGGATGACTAGGTCAGGGTCTGCCACATTGACGTCGGCCTTCAGTGGAAAGAGATACTGGTCCTCTGTATAATATGTAAACACCCAAACTTGTGCGTTCGTCTGCTGGATACGTATAATAGACTTTAAAAAGCCATGCTCTTTTGTATATACAATAAAATGTTCCAGGGACATGTTGATCTTTGTGCAACAACAAATCCAAATATCTATCCATGTAATGAGAAGAAATTTTAAAGTGTGCTTTATTTAACAAGATTCTCTCTTTATTTATTTAGAACTTTTTTTTATGTTCTGTGACAGGTAATATTACATGCAGTCACAACAGTTATGTCACTGTAACCCTAAATATAAGTGACCCAACAAACTGCTGCAAAGAACATCTATTAGGGTGGGTGATGTTCTTGAGTCTACATGCTGCCTTCACAAGAGCGGTCCTGAAGCACCCCAACTTGTAAAAGTACCACAGAGTGTGGAACAGACTCAGAGACATTTTCCTGTTTCCATATCCAGCTGTTCCTTTCATCACAGTGCCAGAGGACAAAATGAAGTAGCTTGTCGTAGCTTTTAAAAATACTGAGTTGTTAGCAATCTTTCAGTGTTTACTTAACACATTTAAGTTTGGTTATCTCAGTTATTGCAGCCATACATTTGGATGGCTAAATCAATGTAAAGTCTGATTTCCTCAAAGGATCTGAAATAAATTATTTCCAATACTAAGTCAACCATTACCATATCTTTAGAGACCACCTACATAACACATTTATCATTCCAAACAGCTCTGATGTATAACAACACTGTAAAATTAGTGGGTTTCTTTAATTGAAATTTCCGACTGCATTTTATGTCTAAATGCAATTTGACATTTTGATGTTTGGGTCACCGGTTTGGGATAACAGCTCTATAAATGCAGGTGAGAGAAGATTCCGTAAAGTAATGTAAGGCTTCCGCAGATATAATTTATTCAATGTAAGTTGCAAATGTCTGAGATTTATCTTGTGGCCCTCAAAATAAGCTCCTCCCTCAAAATATTTTGTAGCTTGAATAATTTAATGTTTGTTAATACATATATGCTATTTATGGTTTTTATATGCTAAAATATTACTATTTTTAAATGCTCCTGTTTTGTCTATCAGTAATGTCCATAGTACCATATACATATGGTGACAGAATTGGCCCTTAAGTCTTTGTGACCATGAAAATATTTTCAACATGAAACGGGTTGCCCTGGCAATGGTTTCATCTGAAAGTCAATTAAATGAACAAAAAGCTTACTTAATATGCTCAGTCTTTACCTGCATGAAGCAGAATGCTTCTCCACCCAAAAGCCTTCCTGATGTACGTTATGATGTCACCAACCTCCGTGTAAACAGTGTGTCAACATAATCAGCCAAGCTAGTATACTTTTCTACAGGGACATCTGTCACATGGAGAGAAAATGAAAACCAAATTTAGGTGCTGAAATCTGTTCAGACATTTATTTTTGAACATTAATTGAATATATTTTGTATATGAGTTATATTTGAAATGTTTAATGGAAAGACATTTCATTGACTCAATATCCAAGAACATACAAAACTAACAGACAAAGAATAAAAATTTATTAATAATTATATGGTATTGAAATTTTAAAAGAAAAGCCAACATTTTGTCACTTGAATATACATTATATCCCCAAAAAGCAAATATATATTAAGTAATGTGGCGTACTTTGTTTTTGTGGATGTTTCTAAAATGTTTGAATTAGAAGTATTTGGTACATGTTTTATATGAGGTCACAGTTTTGTGAACGGTTTTATGTTGCACCTGACTCTGGTTTGAACAAGCTTACCCGTATCATTTCTTCCACTGTTTATATTCCAAAATAGATGCCTGTCTATATCTTTGACAAAAATAAATGACACTTGGTTTTGTGAAGGAAACATGTTTTACATTTCTCTGTGTAAAGAGCCTATCAAAATTATTACTGTTCTTTAATAAAATGACACCTGAGCTTTGGAAAAATGTGTTTCTTACTGCACACAGTGTTCTGAGAACGAGAGACAAGTGATGCACAAACAGTCATAACATATTGCAGACTCAGTGATTGATGAGTGATTAGTGATTGATGAGTGGTTTTTCATAGGAGTGAATGTATGTGATTTATAAATAAGGTTATTGAAAGAAGTTTATCTTTACTTAATGTAGCAGTAATGTTTAGTTTTCATGTGTATTTATTTTTATTCAATGGTGTTATGTGCATATTTTGGGATGAGTGTGTCTGTTAAATAGCTGGTTGGTATAGAACACCAAAGATTAATCGGCCCAAGCATCTGCATTTTCCACATGTCTTTGATCATCAATATTTTTTATAAAAATGGTCTCTGAGGCGTTTACAAGCAGCTTGGCATCTGGAACAGTCCAGCAAGCTCCTGTTCCCATTGTTCTGTAGTTTTGCTTGCTAAAGTCTAGTCTGCATTTACTTCGGAGCTGCTCTCTCCAACCACCCAAGGACATACATATGCCCACAAGCAATGTTAAGCAGCATCACTTGCTAACACCTTTGTTTTCTCCATCTCCAATCCCTCTGTGCTTTTCCTTTCATAGCCTTTATAAAAGGGTCGGATTCTGGATCTTTAAATGATTAGTGTCCTATATATTTTGGATCTTATTAATGTTAGGTTTGACAGTAAGGAGCACTTAGCTGATTGAAATAGCGAGACAAATCCATGGTACACATTTAGGCAAATACTTAATCTCTAAAGTTATCCTTCTAAGTGGTTTTGTTGTGCGTATTTGGGTATACCTCTGAAAATGCCTTTTCAAGAAGACATATATGAATATAAAATTTATCACGTGGCGAATTCTCATCCCAAACGGATCTCATAATTCAAACATTAACCTTCTAGACAACATTATTCACATTCCAGACCCAACATGTTATGCAAAAAAGCAAGTTTGCACAGATACTGTACAGTATGTAAGCCTCCAATGGTATCTCTAGCTGAGAAGTTCCCACATGTGGTCTGCAGGATCCATTAACCACATTTGATATATGAAATGTATATTTAACGTTACATACTGTAAGTCGCTGTAAATCAGTTCCAGAGTAATAATGATGTGGAATAATAGAGGTATCTAACAGTCTTATGTTTTATTTTGAAATGAAAATATAAATTTCAATATACTCACCTCTCGCTTGATGATGCTGGGATTGTCTCCAGCTTTCCCACGACCCAAATGGATAAAGTGGTATATATAATGGTAGATGGATGGATGGATTTCAATATACAAAATAGAACAAAATGGCTACCTATTGCCTTGCTGCAAGTTCCACATACATGAGTTTCAGTAGAAAATCACCCAACACATCTTCTGCCCTTCTGCCTTCTTGCAGTCATTCCTACAAGTCTGGGGTACTTGTGAGTTGTTTTCTTCTGATTCTGCTACCCAGATTATCCCCTACAAGTTCTCTGGGGATGAGGGCTTGGGCCAGGGTACAGTAAGTGAAGTCATCAGCTGGAGTTTTCCCAAAGTTTAGGCAGATAATTCTCTCAGTATTTGAAGGTTTTTTAAGATCTTAATGATGATTGAATGGCTGCTTTAATCTTAATACTAGTGGAATGGCATAACTCTGAAGAAGGTAATTATAGGCATGCTAGTCGACATCTCTCTGTATGTGGTGAAGATCACCAACAGGCTTCTTGTTCTTGTTTGATCTTCATGAGTGCCAGTATTTCAGAGAGTTGGAATTTACACAGAGTTGGGTAATTCAGGTCCAGAGAGTAAAAGATTTTTGTTTCAACCTACCAATTGAGTACGCTGTGCCTGTGACTCTTTATTCTCAACTGGTTTGATGAAACAAAATCTTGGTCTGGACTTTTACTCTCTGGACCTGAAATGCATGACATGCAATGGATTTAAATGACTGCTTTAAAGATATTTACTCTTTATGATTATGACTTCCATCTTGATTTTTTGAAATGCAGCGATTGCTTTATTGTATAAATGCATATATTATACAATGAAATATTGTATTAATTGTATTCATAGATAAGTGTCTACAGTTAAAAAAATACATAAAAATATGGTTTCAAGCAGATGTATTCAATCTATTAGGTCGTACTGTATTTCTGTACCTATATGTTGGTGCACCACTGATCGCAAAAACAGCATCGCAAAGAAGCAGCTTGTTTAATGCGAGCTTGTAATAAAATTTTAATTGAATTTGGTTCACTAATTAATTTTCATGACTAATTAATTCCCATAATTAATTTGGAACCCAAAACATATGTCTGTTGGCTATAAATGCTAGACTTTTATTTAGAAAGGATATGATGAATTGTGATATCAATGTCTATTTTTTTTTATTTTATTCTTGGCGTGTTTTCATATTAAAGGTTGTGTCTTTTAAAAAATAATGTTACATGAAGAGTGTTAGCAAGAGACGTGAACTTGAACGTTAGGTGTCATGCTGTTATGGCGAGGTAAATTTGTCATCTTCCTGAAAGACTTTACAGAGAGCTGTGAAGTTAGACTGAAAGGAGAAAATCCATATAGTGAGGTCAGTCAAGGTTTATAGGAGAATGGTACTTTTCATGCAGTTCCGTTCAACTGTAACCCTGTAACCCTTTTGCAATTAGATCATTTGGCTTAAAAACTCTTGGCCAGTAGGCTACTCCTTCCAGCCCAAACCCCAGTTATAGTACAATCCCTACTATAGGATTTAGTTCCATCAGACCTCTGAGTCATATGACTCACCTTTAATGTCCTCAGTACATTTTATTCCAGTTCAGGCACCTTAAGTCCTAGTGAAATTGTACCTTGAGTCAGAGACAGGAAAAAAAAGAATGAATCTGATTGGATCTGATTAGCAACAGGCAGTTTTATCATCCTTCTGGATCCAAATACATTATTGTACACAAACATGGAAATAAATATATTAACATATACAAAAACTTACACTATGTATGGCAGTGAACAAACTGGAATTGAAACACCACACAAAAAAGACTAAACTGGAATTGCAAACGTAGGACATGCAGAGATAAGTAATAATACATCAAATGCTAATTAGTTAATATATATAAACAAGGTTTGACACAGTGCACTTTGATATGTGAATTTTCACAGCAGTATGAGACAAGTAACAAAACCAGTGTATTGACGTCCCAGTTACAGGTGTATCAGCCCAAAAATACAAAACTATATAATGTGTTGGGGGAACTGTTTAAAGAACTTAGTGCCTGCTGGACATGAATAAACAGAGATTGATGGACATTTAACATATTATCTGTTAAACACCACAAGTTCAGCCTGAAAAGAACCGTGGCACTGAATCAGCACCTCTGTGACCCAGTTTCTACAAAAGCTGTACATTGTGAGCTTTGCAAAGTGGGAATTTATGGCAGCGCCGTCATTCAGAAGGAGCTTGTATCTAAGGCCAATGTGCAGAGACACCCGGCTCCCAATGGTATTAAAAATCAATTAGTGGTCTGACAGAGTTTCCCATCATTCTATACTTGGATTTTTATAGTTGATGAAGTCCGCAGTCATGTATTTACAGAAGGGGGTTTGTCTTTTGATTCAGGGCCGCTTATAAGGTTCTGTAAATGTCGGTGCAAGAATTTGTCACAAGGGCCCGGCTGACCATTTTGTATGGCGTTAAATTAGTGCCAAACTCACGCACATAAAAACCACGTGTGTATGTGCTTGTGAGAAGAGAATCCATGCTCTCTACGTGCTTGCTTCTGCACGGCTCTCTACCCGCTCGCATCTGCACCGCTCTCGCTCGCTTGACAGGATTAATTTTGACACTTTGGAGGCGGGAACAATGGCCCATTTCTCCGCTCCTTTGGTTTTTCAAAATGTTGACTACGATTGGCTATTTGCTTTGGTAGATGAAGATAACTTGTCACTGACCGCGGTTAAGTTAGCCTCATATTCGATATTCAGTTTTATGGCTTTAACTTTTAAAGGATGTAAGGTGGGACGTTTTTAATTACAGAATCGTGATGTCTAGTACATAGACAACAATTAATGCACACCGATTATTTTTGCGCGTCAAACTATTTTGTGATTTGTGCGAAGCCGTGTTAATAGTAATATTATATGCTCTTTTAGCTGTAATGACATATGATGGTCTGGCATTTTGGGCTCATGGCGACTGTTGCACACCCCTTTGTTTCCCATATTACTTTAAGTACAAATTTTAATGAATCTCTTAATGTTCAAATGTATAAGTATAATGTGCAATGGGACAATACATGAACGGGCACATCTACAGTGGAGTGTGCTATGATCAGTGGACTACAGGGAACAATGCACACCCCTTGAATTTTCAGTATAACTTTCTCTTTAACAGTTATTAACACATTGTATGCATATTACGTGCCATTGCTCCATTTCATACATATTGACAGTTAATTGATAACACAAATGAATCCATAAATAAGTTGTAAAGTGTGATTTAGGCAGTGCACCATGGGACAAAGCAAATGTACCGCAGTTGAATTGTTTGATTACGTGTTTCGTTACATTTAAAGTGATGTTGAAAATCCAAAGGGTGTGCATTATCCCCCAGAGTCCACTAATGAAAGCACTCTCCATAGGACATGGCTGTCCCATTTTGTTTTAGAGTTATTAACCCCTTAGTTGTTACTCCATTGAACTTTAAGTGGATACAATACAATAATTAATATCTATTACAGACAAAAATAATACCCATAATAATAATAATACTTAACCGCGGTCAATGACATGTTATCTTCATCTTTTACCAAAGCAAATAGCCAATCGTAGTCAATATTAAAAAAAAAAAAACAATCAAAGAAGCGGAAATATCAGCCACTGTTCCAGCCTCCAACGTGTTCAATTCATCCTGTCGAGCGAGCAAATGCTGTGCAGACGCGAGCGTGTAGAGAGCGTTGGGTTTTCTGCTCACGAGCGCATTTGGCACTAATTTAAGGG
This sequence comes from Brevimyrus niger, assembly GCA_015164015.2. Taxonomy (NCBI): domain Eukaryota; kingdom Metazoa; phylum Chordata; class Actinopteri; order Osteoglossiformes; family Mormyridae; genus Brevimyrus; species Brevimyrus niger. The sequence continues at coordinate 23,073,003 of JAABNY020000032.1, forward strand.
CATATTTTGGACCATCCGAATCCCAAACAGGGGCCCGTCGCTGCAGGGGCCCGCGGTGTATTGCACCGACTGCACCTGTGTTAAAAACGGCCCTGTTTTGACTACAGATCTTTGTATCCTCTCATCCCTTTTCCAATAACTTTGGTGCAGTTTTGCCTTCAGCAATGCACTCAGGGGCCTCATTCTGACAGGCAGGGCTGCCCAGCTTCTCCACACATCCCCACCTAGGCAGCTGCTTTTGTAACCTCTATGTGACATTCCTCACTGCTGACATAACCTTTAGTACCCTAACCCAGGAAAAAAAGGGGGAGGCAGGAGGGAAGTGACTTCTAAGGTATCCTCAGAAGTAGAGGGCAATATGCAGATGGCCTGGCAAACGGAACTCACTAGAAGAGGGTGTAGCCCTTCAGATTTATAAAGCTGGATATGTATATATCTACAGCTTTATAAATACTCTATATATACACACACACACACACATACAAATGTATGAGCAATATACATTTATGTACCGTGTGTGTGTGTGTGTGTGTGTGTGTGTGTATGAATATTTGGACCATATCTGGAGTAACCTGAAGAAAGGTTAGTGTTAACAATTAGTAGATTTGTAACTATAGTGTCTTTTTCCTGTTTTATGACCTGAAGACATAGCTTTAATCAAAAAGGTGCTGCTATGAAGTGATGAATTGCAAGATAATAATGGCTGGTCTGCCTTTGCATGTGTGTGTAAAGACCCCTGTGTGTGAGCGGCATCTGGGTGAGACATGATGACATTCCTCAGCCAACCCACTGCATTTTGGGTAACCAGTCCCCTCTCCTGCTGTATAAAAACCATTCCCACTCTGTCTTCTATCTTCACATTGACAGACAGTAAGGATGAAAAGCATGAACACCGGAACATACTGAACAACAGAGGACTTGTTTTAAAGGGGGAAAAAAAGAATTGCACAATATAAGTTCCTGTGTTGAATATTTTAAGGAATCTATACACAGAGAATCACAGTGTGAAAGTGGGGGGTAATGTGTTTGGACCTTTTTCTGAGGCGTCACATGGGCCATTGGAAACGTAGCCCTGTGGATGTGTTCTGGGAGCCCCTGATGGATATCTTTGCAGACTGTCTCCTCTACAATGGCCTCTGAATGTGAAAAGTGTCAAGGTGCTGGTTCTGATCCAGAGCGGGATCTGCTTTAGTATTCTCTGGGCGCATTAGAGACGCTGCACCTGACTCTGACAATGCAAGCTTCAGCCCCGTTCCTTCTGCTGCTTTCCTGTGTAAGTCAATTTTTCATTTTTCATATCCTAATGGCCAAGACCTGCTCAACTAACTGAGAGTCTGCCATAGGTTTCCCTGTTCATTGTTGTAATCTGATTGTTTTAGAAGCTATGGAATATAATGCGATTCCATAGATAAAATACCTTATAATGAGGCAAAGTTCAATACTATTGGTAAAATCTAGCCAGACTTTGGCCTGGTTTGTGGTCATCATTTTTCCCCATATTTTGGAATCGGGGCAAATCCACCACCGAGTGTTAAAATGTGTCTGTGTTCTGTGCTCACTCCGCTGGAGAAATGTGTCAGTTCTTTCAGGAGCTAACCATCTGGTGAGTCGGGCACGACCTGGATGAAAACCAAAGCCCTTATCACCTGCCTGTGAATGGACACTGGCGAGAGAGAGCAATCTCTCACAGTCATGTGACAGTCTCACAGATCAAACGATGAAAAGGCTGAATTATTCTGCATGCCACATACTGAGCCAGACATCGGCATAAAATAACCAACATAGCTGTTTATACTTCACCATATTTTACTGCTATTTTTTATAAACGCTTTTCAGACATATTTTTATTTGATGCTCTTATTTGTTTAAGTGAAGCTGAAATAGAACTGAACCAAATTGTGTAAGACTAACCTTGGTCACTAATTAATTTACTTAATCAAAAAAAGTACATTTTGTGTATAATATGGCCCACCGCTCTAGGGCTGCAGGTTCGATCCCTCTGGGTGCTCTGGCCCTTATTCTCATCCACAATCCCCTTGCTCATTCTATCCCATGCTTCCTAAAATAGGCTCCAGGATCAGCATGACTGAATAAGGGATGAAGGAATTAGATGGATGGATAACATGATAATTTTAAAATAGTAAATTATAATTATGTCTCAGCAATATTCCCTCACAAAGGTGAATTAATTTCCACTCTGGGGCTTTGACAGTCAGACACCAAAATGTACAGAGAAGTTCACAGTCCAAAAAGTCCTGTTTTCTTCAAGCTGGTCAAGAAATAGACTTGATCGATATACAAGCTAGCACTTTGATGATTAAAAAAAACATCTCTGTAAATAACATTTAAAATGATAACAAAATGGTTCCTGAGTGTGTTTGTGGATTAGGTTTATATTACATTGTGGGGACCAAATATCCCTCACAGTGAGTTTAAAAACCTATTGTTCGATTTTGTCAGGGACCATTTTTCAGGTTCCCACAAGGAACTGTGAATGCGATCAAAAAAGTTAAAGTTGTATTTTCTTACTTATGGTTAAGGTTACGGCTGGGTAGGGGTTATGGTCGTCATGTTGGTCATCAAGCGTTGTCCCCATAGGAATGAATGGAGATTCCCCTCAAAGATATTACAATAATTACAAACCTGTCTGTGTGTATTTGTCTGTGTGTGTGTGTGTATTTGTCTGTGTGTGTGTGTGTGTGTGTGTGTACGTGTAGGATTTTAGGACTGCTTTCATTACAGATATATCCATGTACAGGACTGACAGTCCCACTTCACCGTGAGTAATGTGTGCCTGAAAAACATTACATTCACGAAAACTGGGGGAAAATCAAAAATACGAGATAAGAGGCAATAAATGTCACTGCGATGGCATATTTACCAGTGGGAAATTCAGGACTTTTGTTAAGCCCTGAGTTGCCGAATTGGGGGTGTGTCATTACAATAGTCATGGTGGAGGCAATGGGTAGCTCCACTGTAAAAAGCAAATGACTTGACAAGTAGTAAATTTTATGGAGCGTGTCATTGCAAAACTCTTAATTGCTTTGAATGTCGAGGAAATTGTTATTAAATTATGTAGCTTTTAAAATAAAGACAGATTTTTGCCTTACTATTGGATACATATAGCTTGTCAGCTCCCTCATGTTTGAGCAAGGGGTTACAAAAAGTTCAACACGAATGTGTTTGGCAGCAAAACAAGAAGTAGCTCTCATCGCCTCTATTTTGCTCTGAATTAACCACTCGAATATGCGCCATATCATAATTATGATTTCCCAACTCTCTAGTCGGATTATCTAAGTAGGACTTGCTTGCAGCATAAAATATACACATATCCAACTGGAAAATTATAGTTAAGAGAATACGACTCCAAAGCTAAGTAACTTACGTCAAACAAAATTAATGAGTTATTTAGAACAGTGATACCAGCGGCCAATGACATAACTATATGCATTTTAATTAAGTAATAATAATATGTTAATAAATTATGTCACAAACATCTTCTATGCATAGTATGAGTCTCACAAGAATTGCATAGTAACTTAAACGTGACGAATTCACTGACTTGTTGATTGCTGGGAGCCTAAGCTACAGCCACCATGCGGCTGGACATGCACACAGCATAAACACGATGGATTACGGCATGCGAGGGATCGCTGAATAACATATGGCTACACAGTCTACAAAAAGCAAATGCAACTGAATTTGTGCAGTACAAGGTTGCCAACTGTCACGCATCTGGTGTCACACTCATGCTTCTAGACTCTCACTATTAAATCCATATCATTCCATTATAAACATACCATTTGCTACAACAAAAGCATTGGGGTAGTTGTAGAACCCTACAGACTATTTATAAGGTAATAAAACTGTTACATACATGTAAATGCAGGTGCAGACTTGAAAACTCGAATTGAATGTTGAAAAAGATGTGGGAACCCTGTTTTAAAAAGGTTGCTGTTTGTTTCATTTGATAATTTAGATTTTTTAAATGTTAGACTTTCACTTTTGCAATGCATGGATTTGGAAACCAGTTCATCTGTTTTGACAAGACGGACAGATAAATATATTCTAAATAATTAGGTAACTCTCAGATATAATATCATCCCAGCTAACAGGCAACATTCCCAGAACTTTAGCCAACGTGATGTGAAAGTGTTTTCAAATTTGGCTGGGAATGTTCTTACTGTAACATTAATTTCCAAGTTTCACATTTTAACAAAGTTTCTGTCAATATTACCATGATAATATCACCTGAGCATCATTTTACCACAATAAATACTGAAAAACATTCTTTTACTACACAATATTATTTTATTGTAAAAGTGTAAAGGGACAGTCTTACCTGCTGCTCTGTCAAGCCCTTTATTTGGTTTTATATTATTAGTTTTAGTAGCAGTGGGATACCATTCTGGGAACAATCAGAAAAACAACATATTTATTCATGGCCTTAAACCACATAATATACATGCATCCCACCCAGTACTGTATATAGGCATCCCACCCAGGCCGTAACACAGTATATAGGCATCCCATCCAGGCTGTACAACAGTATACAGTACAGGCATCCCACCCAGGCTGTACCACAGAATATAGGCATCCCATCCAGGCTGTACAACAGTATACAGGCATCCCATCCAGGCTGTACAACAGTATACAGGCATCCCACCCAGGCTGTACCACAGTATATAGGCATCCCACCAGGCTGTACCACAGTATATAGGCATTCCACCCAGTCTGTACCACAGAATATAGGCATCCCACCAGGCTGTACCACAGTATATAGGCATCCCACCCAGTCTGTACCACAGAATATAGGCATCCCATCCAGACTGACAGTTATTGAATGTGAAGTGCACATGCAAACATTCAAATATTGATTAAAATTCTCCTGTATGGTAATGTATAAAACCAAGGGGAGTGCATGGGTTGCTATCAACTCAAAATGCTGAACCTGATCTACAGTATGAACCTGACTCATAACCTACTCTGGAGCCAGTTATGCATGTAGCATGAGTTTTATCGCTAAGAACAGAACCAGCGTTGTGAAATCAGAAAACTGGAGTTGCCTCTACTTAGCCTCAAAATTATCTGTCTAAGTAAGAAATCTGGCTTTGTGTTACAGTCCCCTGCTTTTTCCGTGTAAATCACATTTACACAGCCAGCCATTTAACTTTCTCTATGCCCCCAGTGCCATTATTATTTTCAGGCTCCATAAATCATGCTGTTAGCTTTGTAATCCCATCATGCCCTGGGAAATGGATTTTAATACTAATTCTGTATAATTCAGGCCAACACACTGCTTTTTATAATATTCTAGTCAAAACGTTTTTTTGCTGACAACATTGAATATTCTCATAAAAATATGGGCCACTTGTAAAAAAGCTTGTTGAGTGGTTAACTTTATAGCTATTCTCTCAATTGGGCTCCCTCAATGGAGATTTACTTTTCAGAGGACATTGATGATGATGGTAGGCTACTTGAGACATTCAGCTATAGAGTACTGCATATTCAACCTACCAAATGCAAGGAAAACGGCTGAATCACTCTTAATGAAAACAGGGCAGAAGCATTTTGAATTTAGAACGAGGAAAAAAATGATCGGATAGGGAACGCACCGGCTTCGTGTGGACAGGCCCTCTGCTGTTTCTGAGAAATGTTTATATGAGATTATATTTACTTTTCTTTGTAATACATAACATGAACGTCCACCAGAAGTCTGTGCGTAACACAAGCGGTTTCATAACAGGAGGTTGTATTTTTTTCAGCAAAATAAAAAAACACGCCCTGTATACTCTATTGTTCTATTAACTGCGTTTCCATGTTCATTTTGAATTTATTCTCCTTGAATTTTCTAAAACAATAAATATGGCTGTACTCCACGGGTATTTTATTATTATTGATTTTATTGTATGTAATAAACTAAAAAAAAGGCCAGAACAATTATAAGCCTATATTTTCTGAATTTTGCTTCCTGCTGTTTTCTGATCCGGTGTTCTGTCGAGTTGAACTACCGTAGTGCTAATCGATAGCCCTAACCCTAACCCCCAACAAAACCCTAAAACCCTTACCGTAACCCTTAAAACCTAACCCTTATAATTCCAAGCCGGTGGAACTGCACGTGCACCAGTGATGCGCGGGTCAATGTATAAACAACCCGAACCCGACTCGGACCGCAAATATATATAAATATATATATTTGCGGTCCGAGTTGCGGGCGGGTTATTGAAAACGTCGGTATATATATATATATACAATATATATATTGTACCCGACCCGCTTCCTGACCCGCATTTTTGTATAGCCTAGTGTTATGTAATAAAGGCTTGATTT
>JAABNY020000032.1:23095489-23107414 GCA_015164015.2 Brevimyrus niger
GCTCTACTCTGAGCCCCTCCCGAATGACTGAGCTTCTCACCCTGTCTCTAAGGGAGAGCCCAGCCACCCTGCGGAGGAAACTCATTTCGCCCGCTTGCACTGGTGACCTCGTTCTTTCGGTCACTACCCACAGCTCGTGACCAAAGGTGAGGGTAGGAACGTAGATCGACTGGTAAATCATGAGCTTCGCCTTTTCGCTCAGCTCCTTCTTCACCATGACAGACCGATGCAGCGCCCGCATCACTGTGGACGCTGCAAATATTGAAATAGAAATGGAAAATAGAATGTTTTGCACATTCTCTGATTAGCCAAAATATTAAGCCCAACCCCACGTGATTTGAATAATTTTGAATTGAATTGTGTCCGTCGTCTTATACAAACGGCACACCTCAAGGTCTGAGATATATTACATGGTAAGCCAACATTTGGTACTCATAACCAGTGCATTGAATGCAGGAGAAACCGGCAGAGATAGACCTGAGTCACTTTAATAAGGGCCAAATCATTATGGCCAGACGACTGGGTAAGAGCATCCCCAAAACAGCAAGGCCTGAGGGGTGCTCATGGTCAGCCGTAGTGAGTACCTCCTGGGAGTCATTAGGCAGCTAAGGCCTGTCAGAGTAACGTGAGCGAAGGCGTGTTCCATTTGGTACGAACCAGCAGAAGGGCAACTGTGGGAAAATTTTGATGATGGTCAGGGGACTAATGTGTCTCAACACACAGTGTGTATAGGGCTACATAGCTGTGGATTGGACTTGTAGGTCCAACACACCCCACAGATGCTTGACACATAGTCTGGTGTAACTGGTGTTAGTATGAAGACCTTCAGGAAATACACTTGGGCAGGCTTCAAGATAATATTGATGGATATAACTAAAGTCCAGAATTTATTTAAAGGAAAGGATTTCCAAAAAAAAGTTACCCCCCCTTTTATGGCTGTTGTCTTACTGCTCAGGAAAAACTTTGGTCAGATATGATTTTCTGATTATTTCTGGTATAGAATGGCATTAGAATGGCATCTTTATCAAGAGATAAACAAGATTTTTGGGGAAAAAATTTTGACATGGGGAAAAGATAATCCGCCATTTGCATTTCATGACTATGTAAACAATCTCTTGTGGTCTTGGCCTTTGTTAAGGGCCTTTTATATCTGTGTTTGGTATATACGTGTCTCTCAGTGCTTTCTGGATTCACCTTCAGGGACCCAAAGGCCAGAAGGCCCAAAAGGGTGAACCTGGGATACAGGGAGACCGGGTAAGATGCGTCCTATTAACTTCACACGTGGTACTAATTTTTGTGTAAGTCTATGAGCATGATACTCAGATTGCAGAAATAAATTATATACGTTCTCCAATGCCACTTAATATTGATAGAAATAAGAATTTTAAAATGGCTCTCTGAATTATAAGTCCGTATGAACTCCAAAGACAATTATATTAAATTGATCATGTTTTGTATGTTTTCAGAATAGCTACTCTGCTCTTTCATTAAGAGTACGTGTCTTTTTATTACGTTCTTGTTTTTTGTGACAGGGACTTCCTGGACCCCTGGGTAAAAGAGGGTTCAAAGGCAGGGGAGGACCATCTGGTCCCCAAGGTGACACAGGGCGTCACGGTGACCGGGGACAGACAGGCACCAAGGCAAGTGAGGTTTCCTTCCTGGGGGCCCTAGAGGGGACGTGTGTTGGATGCTTCAAGATGCTTTTCTGTTGGAATTTATTGAAGTCTATTCATACTCTGTAGGGCTATGATGGGACAATGGGGGAACAAGGGAAGCAGGGACAGGATGGGCTTAAGGTCAGTGTACCTACTGAGATGGTCTAAAACACAACTGCTAAAAAAATGTAATATTTGGAAAAGTCCATAACTCTGTCCTGCATGATTTGGCGATATTTGCCCAAACTTCTTTCTGTAGGGTGACAGGGGTCAACAAGGTATAAAGGGAATTCCTGGCTCCAGAGGTGAAAAGGTAGAAACATGTATCTAAATGATTGTGGGGTCGTGATTTCATTTGACAGGAGTCAAGATGTAGATGAAGCTGCATTTTCACTAAAGAGAAGGGCGTCTTAGGAAAGTCTTTTACAGATTGATGAACGACTTCATAGCCACACGACTGCAGGCTGATTTGTCCCCCTTCTCCCACAGGGTCGTCCAGGTCGTAGAGGATTTGCTGGTTTGCCTGGCCCTTTGGTAAGAGAGAAATTACTGATGCCTTCATCAGTGTCCAACTTTATTGAGAAAACAATAACGTGTAATTGACTCAAAGCTTTACGATGTTTCCAGGGAGAGATGGGGAAATCAGGACAAGGAGGACCTGAAGGAGATCCCGGTATTAAGGTTCCTGTGTACTTTAGCTTGTTACTTCATTTTTATTCTGTCAATGAATGACTAATACGAGTTTGACAACTAAGGATAACAGTAATTTGAAGGGTTCAATGCTCACATTTGTACATTAAGAGGAATTTCAATTCTCCAGTGTATAATAAATTTATTTAACTGACGCTTTTATCCAAACTACCCTATGAAAAAAAAATAGAATAAAAATCCATCCACAGACACAACATTCTAACTGACTGAGCCACACACCATCTCTGGTGTCCTTAAACTGGGGGGCACCAAAGCATGTGGATATCTTTATAGTTATTATAATTATTTACTTCCTAATTAATCCAGCAGCCTTGACTAAAAAGATCTTTGTATTTCTTAGGGAAAGCCAGGACTTCCAGGTTTGCTGGGACCTTGGGGGCTCAAGGTGCATCCATGTTGTTCTGATTTCTGATTGGTTAAACTGATTCAATTGATTTCATTGATACAACTGTTGATAGGGAACAGAATCTTGGGAATCATAGAGATATTGTGTCAGAAAACATGCAATTCCAAGTCCACTGTAAAAATAATTAATGTGTGAGTTTTATTTACTGCCTTTTACTTAAGGGACTGCAAGGTCTCTCTGGGATTCAAGGTGCCGATGGACTACATGGAGCACCAGTAAGATCCTGAAATGTCGTCCTGGGGTGAAAGTTGCCCAATGGGATTTAACAATCAAATGCGTCTCTCCTCCAGGGGTCTGTTGGACAACCAGGTTTAGTTGGAGAAACCGGACCTCCAGGTTCAAAGGTAGTCTTTTATTAGCATTGTTACCACTTTTAAAAATTTTCAGTACCAGTTCCCAAATGTGTAACTGTAAGTACATATCATAAGAAAAGGATGTGATGTGAAGAGATTTTATCAAGGCGTTACCCTACACATAATGCATTTAAGTGTTGACTACTGCATGATAGTTACTTTAATTGCTTACAAATACTAATGGTTTGGTGGACAATATATTCAGTTATACAGATGAAAACATATTATTTCAAATTATTTAAAGTAGATAACTCTCCTAATTTGAGTACTACTTAGTCCTGTTGGCTTGTACTTAACAGGGTGTTGAGGGGAAGCCTGGAGCTGCCGGACGGCAAGGTCCTGTTGGGAAAATTGTGAGTAGACAAATCTTGCCATCATTCTACCTGTAATATTATTTAAATTTTCCAATATTTTTAATTCTGAGAAATGGGTGGCATTGTTATTTAGTGATACAGGAATCCCCCGCATTCCTGTGAAACCTTCTGTAGACTGAAATAGCATTATGGGAGGAAACAATTACCATGAACTTATATTAGGAAAATTTTTGAGCATTCCCTGACCCAAAAATATAACCTACCAAATCATACCAAGTAACACAGGAAACCAAAATTAACACTAACATATAGTGAAAGCAGGAGATATGATACTGTAAATACATAGTCTGCATAAAGCACAAATAATGTATCAGTCTAATTTCACATACCAGAATCAATACAGTCATGCGTCGCTTAATGACAAGGATACACTCTGAAAAATACGTCACTTGACAATTTCACCCTTTTGAGAAGATCACAAAGCAGGGGTCACCAACCTTTTCGAAACAGAGAGCTACGTCAAGGGTATTGAGCAATACAAAGAGCTACCAGTTTGATACACTCTTCCTAAATAACAAATTTCCTCAGTATAATAAACATGTTTAAAATGCTCTTTTTAAAGATATTGTCATTTTTAAATCTATGGAGCCCAGGAGGGGACATGGGAGGAAAAAATTTTTTTTGCGAGATTTCACAAAACATTAATAACTGTCTTGTGTCCCTTTGAAATGCAAAAGATGGAATTTTGGCCTATCTATTGACTAATAAGTATAAACGTTAATGATACAGATATGTCCAGGTAAGTGTGATTTAAGCATTAAATTTTGGGGGACCATGGGTGTTTTGGCACCCTCTCGTTTATAAATTTTTCATGTTCTTAAATATGAAATATATATATATATTAGGGCTATCAAAATTAATGGGTTAACGTGGATTAATCCATCATCGTGATTAATCTGATTAAAATTTTTTGCGCAATTAACCCATCTGCGCAGAATGACTCAAAATCCCTCAAATGTCTCTTTCAACCCATTTCGAGCAGTTTTGATACGTTCCATTTGCCCATAGAACTCGTGTTCCAAGTGGGGTTCCCATCTCTCGGAGATCTGAGAAATAACTCAGAGCAGCACAAAGGATCCTGAGTTTAGAATCCAAGATGCCTGTGCCCTTTATCAACAGAAAGGAAAGTTGTAGTTTTATACTGTTTAAGCACTACTTCTCATTTGTGGCTCATTAAATCGGTCGCACATGCTATACTATCCAACATATCTGTGGACATGTTGCTACGGAGTTTTATACGTAAAGCACTGCGCAAGATGTGTTAAATGATATTGCTGACAATGGCAAATAACTGGGCTAGAATTGTATGTCGTGATTAGTCTGATTATTTTTTGGATTTACGGTAGTTCGGGCTAATTGTAAGTAAATGAAGATAAAGACCATTTAAACTGAGGTACCTTAAATCCGACAAGTTATACGGCTAAGCAAAAAATCCCTCTTTTTGATATGGGTCCATGGTATTGCACTTCTGTGGCAGATAGAATGCATCTGACTTGTGTTCAAGATGTTCAATAAACAGGTTAAGTGCATATATATTCCATTTTTTTCTTGAATCTGTTTGCTCATGCAAAATGAAATGCAATTATTATAGATTAAAAATGAATATTTAATCGTGATTAATCAAAATTAATCCACAGCAATCCTGTGATTAATCTGATAAATTTAAATCGTTTGACAGCACTAATATATATACACATTGAAAGATATTACAGCCGGAAAACTGCATATAAAGATAACTTTACCACGTTTTTGAAATTACATTTTCATACATGTATACATCATCAATGGAGAATATCAGGGAGGCATACATGAAAGTGGGTTCGGGTTTCAGCCTTAACTCTGGCACCACAGTAATATTAACTTTATTCATTTTTCCACCTGCCATATCTTTCAACAAAAGCAAACAACACCCATTTTTTCAGATTTATGTACGGTTAAATATTTCATGAATATTTCAATGGTGCTGTGTGCACTTTATGTTCAATAGCCCAGCTGTCTTTCTTATGGTCACTGACAGTGAATGGGCATAGTGCAATTATTAATAAATAAATGTGTATAACAACACATAATATGAAAATTACATGGTGTGCATTGTCTCCCATAGCTCAATGCTTAAAGCACACTTAACTGGACATGTATTGTTTACGTCTATACATTTCAATTAATGGATTTTAATTAATCCATAAATAGGCCAAAATTCCATATTGTGTATTTCAAACAAACACAAACCATTTATAAATGTTTTGCAAGATCTCGCAAATGTTTACTTTTTATTTTTTTCCTCCCATGTCCTCTCCCGGGCTCCGTGCAAATCTATATAAATGCAAGTGTGATTAAAGAAGAATAGCAACTGGGTAAAATTAAATTTTAGACACTGTTCACTGGTGAGTTGTACTATTTTTAGAACAGGTCCACGGGCGACTCATGTGGTCTTTAGGGACATCCTGGTGCCCGCGGACACCATTTTGGTGACCCCTGCCATAGAGTGTTTTTACACAAACCTAGATGGTACAGTAAAGCCTATTGCACACCTCGGCTGTATGGTATAACCTAAATAACGATAAAAAGTACAAAATACTAAATGCATAAACCAGTAACATAGTCATTGCCATTATCAAGCATTAAGTACTGTACATGATTGCTGTACTTTTGTACGACTGACAGCACAGTTTTGCGTTGTGCTATGACATTTCAACAGCTAAGACATAGGTAGGTGATTGATTTTAGGGATTCTAACAAATGTTGTTATGTAGTGCATGACTATATCTGTTCTTGACTCACTGATAAACAAACACTAGACACTTTTTTTGCTTTTCTAGTTTTTCAAAAAAGCAAAAATCCTTTTCAGATTCCCTGTGGTTAGCAAAAACTTAGTGCCAATGTAGGTCTTTCATAAGAGTAAAGTGGAGTAAAGCAAACGTTTGTAAAGTGGGGGACATCTGTACTGGTAATGTTGGGAAAGTCAGTAGAGGTCAAAGTCTCTTGTTAATGAGGCACAAGGGTACTAGCTAATCACATTGCTGATGAAGTAGGATGAGTCGCTGATTGGGAGATCTCCTTGTCTTGTGAACATGTTAATGAATCCACTACAAAAAAAATCTATGAATGATTTTTATATTGAGCTTTGGGGTGACTGTAGTAAATGGTGCTATGTAAGAATATATTGAATTGAAAATCTACCTGTGTATTGCAATGAGTGAATACCAAACAAAACTTAAGTATTGAAATGATAAATTATCCTTTATTTCTCAATTAACCAATTCAATAAAACTCTTGTTTTCTAAATTTAAAACATACTGTTACCATGCCTTGAGAAATCCATTTAGAATGACACTAATAATCTTGTGCTGCTGCCCTCCAACAGGGGGAAGCTGGTGGGAGAGGAGAGGCTGGAAGCCCAGGAAGACCAGGGATCAAGGTTGGTAAGGGGCACATAATGAGGAAGCTGCAGTGCCCCCTGTCTGTAGTCATTGCTGTTCCCTTCAGAAAATGATTACCAAGTTTGCTGGATCATTACCACGCCTGAGTAGTCCAAATAGAGCAAGGTTTACATGGAAGGAAGAGGTAACTGAATGCAATCATTACTGGTATGTGCTATGGTCCTTGAGGACCAATGCTTGACATTGCTTTATTTTTTTATGACCATTTTATGTACTTTTCGTATACATTTTAATTTCAAACCTTATATGTTTTAAAAAAACAGTCACTACATTTCCATTCTTCTGTTGTTTTAGGGTGTACAAGGTAAACCGGGACCAAAAGGATTTTCAGGGAATCCTGGTCAAAAGGTATTACGTTTCAGCAATAAGAATTATGCTATTCTAAAAAAGAGAAAGCAGAGAAGATAACAGCAATTTTTAAAACCCTTCTGTTCAGGGACACAGAGGTCCAGAAGGTGCAAAGGGGGCACCTGGAAGTCCAGTAAGTGTCCGCTTCCATATTGTGTTCTCCAGTGATTCTTTTGACTTGTTCTTGACAATGCAGTTGGTGGTTCTGATGTCACTCTCTCCTCACTGTCTGCCACAGGGTCGGCAAGGCGTGCCAGGACCCAAAGGATACAGTGGATCTCCTGTAAGAAAATGTTGCATCTTATTTAAACTACTGAATTAAGTAGGATAACATTGACTTATATGATTACAATCATGGGTCTATGAAAACATAACATGCTCTATTGCCCTCCTGTTGCTCAAGGGTCTAAGTGACCCTGCTTTGTCATTGGATTTGGAGACTTTGCTGAATAAATAACATATCTGGATTTAAGATTATATATAAACATCTCAACCTTTAGGTATTTCTTCTTTGCAGGGTATGCAGGGTAATATTGGACCTTGGGGAGAAGTGGGTCTCCAAGGACCACCAGGACACAAAGGCACTCCTGGAGTAATAGGTCCACAAGGAGCTACAGGCTATCCCGTGAGTGCTTCAAGATCCCTGGGATTTTTGGTAATGAGTATTAGTTATAGGTGCTATAGAGAGATTCTTTTTACATCAGTGTTTCTCAACCTAGTCCTTGGGGACCCCCAGACATTGCACATAACCTCTCTGGTGAGAAAGGAACCCAAGCTGGTGCGGGAGTGATGCTGACTAGATATAGTTGAACTCACCTCAACGCATGGCTCAGACTTTGGAACCAAACTCTTGGAGAGGAGCTAGACTCTATTCCACTCTGGAGTTCCCCATGGTGAAAGGCAGAGGTGGGGCTACTTGTAACCCTCCCGGTTCAGTGCCAATGCGTTTGCGTTTACCCTGGTGGATGAGAGGGTTGCCTCCCTTCGACTTCATGCCGGGGGACAGACTCTGATGGCAGTCTGTGCATATGCACTGAACACCAGTTTGGAGTATCCAGCCTTCTTGGTGGCCTTGGAGGGGGTACTGGAATGTGCCTCCCCTGGGCACTCCATTACTGTGCTGGGGGACTTTAATGCTCAAGTAATGCTTTAATGGTAGTGACAGTGTAACCTGGAAGAGTGTGATAGGGAGGAATGGCCTGCCTGATCGGAATTTGAGTGGTGCTCTGTTAGTGGACTTTTGTGCTAATCACAGCTTGTCCATAACGAACACCATGTTCGAGCATAAGGGTAACCTGGCACCAGAGCACTCAAGGCCACAGTTCAATGATTTTGTAATCGTATCCTCGGATTTGTGTTCATATGTTATGAACACTTGTGTGAAGAAAGATGCTGAGCTGTCAACTGATCACCACCTGGTGGTGAATTGGATACAATGGTGGGGGAGGATGCTGGATAGACCTGACAGACCTAAAAGCATAGTGAGGGTGTGCTGGGATCATTTCGTGGAGTACCAGCCTGGGAGATCTTCAACTCATACCTCCAGCAGAAATTCTCTTCTTTCCCAAAGGAGTCAGGGGACGTGGAGCCTGAATGGGCTATGTTCCCGGACTCCATTACTGAGGCATAAGGTAGTTAGTGCCTGTCATGGTGGCAGTCCCCGAACCCAGTGGTGAACACTAGCGGTAAAAGGAGCTGACAGGCTGAAGAAGGAGGCCTTCTAAGCTTGGATGCCATGTGGGACTCGTGAAGCAACTGACTGGGCAGAGGGGGTCCAGTTTGGGGGCCTCAGGTTTGCATCCTTGCTTTTCGCAGACGATGTGGTCCTGTTGGTGTCATTGGGCTGTGACCTGCAGCATGCTCTGTGGCAGTTTGTAGCTAGATGTGCGGCGGTTGGGATGAGAATCAGCACCTCCAAGTCTGAGGCTATAGTTCTTCACTGGAAAATGGTGGATTGCCCTCTCCTGGTGGGGGATGAGTTGCTGACTCAAGCAGAGGAGCTTAAGTATCTTGGGGTCTTGTTCATGAGTGAAGGAGGAAGGGAGCAGGAGATTGACAGATGGATCAGTGCAGCATTGACAGTAATGCAGACACTGAATCATTCTGTTTTGGTGAAGAGGGAGCTGAGCCAGAAGACAAAGCTCTCAATTTACTAGTCGATCTACGTTACTACCCTCACCTATTGTCATGAGCTCTAGGTAGTGATCAAAAAAATGAGATTGCGGATACAAGCAGCCAAAATGAGTTTCCTCCACAGAGTGGCTGAGGTCATCCATAGAGATAGGGTTAGAAGCTCAAACATTTGGGAGGGGCTGCTCCGCCGCATCTATAGGAGCTAGTTGAGGTGGTTCAGGCATCTGCCATGTTTTGAGCATGTCAAACCGGGAGGAGGCCCCAGGGCAGCACCAGAAGATGCAGGAGAGATTATGTCTCCTGGCTGGCCTGGAATGCCTTGCTATTTCGCCGGGGGAGCTGGAAGAAGTGGCTGTGGTGAGAGGGAGGTATGGGCGTCACATGGCCTTAGTACTGTAACTGATGCTCCCTCACAATGCAGGTAATGTGCCTCAATCGGGACTCCTCTAGGAAACCGCTTAATCGACATAAAGTCAGACCAGTGGTACCCAAGGATTCTCCAAAGAAACACAGTACCGAAGGAGTCCAGTCTCAGCTCACTGGAGACTGGAGTCTCATGTCTCACAGCCGCACAGCAAGACCCCGAAATCTTGGACCTTCGTCCTCTTGCAAAGATATAGGGAGTGCCACTAATAAATGAAACACAAATAATTAATGTCTGATGCAATTTACACACTTAAATTGTTACTTTATGAAGGTTTTGATGTGGAAAATAAATAGCAAAATATATTTTGGTTGCTACACCTGATGCTTTTCATTTTTTGAAAACCTTATTCATTATACTGTGCAACCCATTTCTACTCTGAAGGGTATGGATGGACTTCCAGGATCAAGTGGAGTTGTTGGAAGTAAGGGAGATAAGGTAAGCTTAGTCAGAGATAACTGATGTGATTACAGGGTCATAACTGCTGAAATTTTTATTTGTATTACTCATACTTTTGTAGGCACTAGTTACTTTTTTCATCTAATTTAAGTAATGTTTTTTTCAGGGATTAGAAGGATCTGAGGGACAGAAAGGAATTGCTGGTGTCGATGGTGAGGAGGTAGATTGATTGATTGTTAAATTACTGTAATAACACCACCATACAATAATGTCACACAGTAATATTGTAGTTATATACAGTGCCAGTCCAAGGTTTGGACATGCCAAGTTACCTGCAAAGGAAAGTGATAGAGTGTCATATCACATGACTAGGCCATCTGACCTAAACACAGCAGAAATGGTTTTGGAGGCATTTGACTCGAGAGTGAAGGAAAAGTGGCTAATGTTTGCTTAGCATATATGTGGGACCTCTTTCAGGAGGGCTGGGTGATATATGACCTCAAATAAATATTAATTAATTGAACATTTTACCTAGATAATGATTGATGAACAATTATTTTCTTTTTGGTGTTCTTTGTTTTTTTGCCCTCATATTTCAGGTTTCTTCTATAAAACTAGTATTTTTTTCTAATGAAAGGCTGTATACCTTTATGATTTTAAAATAATTGAAGGAAACACATCAATGAAATATGTATGGTTATACTGAAATCGCTTGAAATGAAGGCATCTTGTCTGAAAGGTCACATTTTAGTTTTAATGTGAAGAGCAAGTTTCCTAAAATAAATATATAACTTGCATTTCTTGCAAACAAAATTGCAAAACCATTTATAGTGATCACATCTGTCTTAGTGAATTTAAGCAGGTGATCATTTGGCTTTAGCTTTAGTCAACAAGGCAAAGTAGGCAAGTTAAAAAAAATACAGTAGCTTTATTTTTTTCCATATGTTATGTATAAAAAGAACCAAAATAAAATTGTGAGGGGACTACTTTATTACTATAAGCAAATTATATATGCAGTATTTTTCCAGGAGTCCCTGTACCAAGTTTTTTGAACCATATACTGTAAGCAGGTATTCACTATAACTGTGATCACTCTAAGGGGATACCACTGTATTTTAAAGTGCCTGTCTAGTAAATAGGAGATCCTGGGTTCAAATCCCAGCAGTGCCTTTAATTCCACTGTAAGAGACCTGATGCTGTGAGGTTTTTGCCTTTTTTTCCACTGAAGTCAGTCACTGTGGGAAGAAGCTATCAGAAGCAAACTATTTGCTCCAGGTGAGGCTTGAATTCAGAATCTCAGCAAGGCCCAACCAGATACTGCCATGTGCATAGCACACACTCAATGACTACAGTACAAGAGCCTCTGACCCAAGGTGTGTGAGTACACTGCATCAGTGATTTCTAGAAAAATATTGTCCACACAAAACTCCCATGGGCCCATACCTTACTTTCCTTAAGTAGTAAAAGTTTCAGCAGATTCTCATTATCTCAACTGCCACCATCACAATCCACTGAGTGAAGAAGCAGGGGAGTCTTGACTGACTCAAATAATGATGAGTGTACAATTGGCTTTGTTCTAAACATTTTCTACTGTCAGGCTACTAGCTTTAGTAGTTGGATCATCCCTGAAGTTTGAATTGCAGCTGTTAATGGTGGGTGCTGTGGCTTAGTGGTTTAAAGCA
>JAABNY020000032.1:23132170-23149571 GCA_015164015.2 Brevimyrus niger
CTAATTGAGTCAGTGCTCAAATTTTGTGATCCGGAAAAACCCGTCAAAATGTCAACTGATGTGTCCAAAAATGGACTGCTGTGAGAAGTTCAAATGAATACGTGTATGGAAGGGAAGTGATTGTGGAGACGGACCACAAAAGTTTGATTGCGATTTCAACAAAGGCCCTGGGTGATGCACCACCACCATCCAGCATCTCCTGTTGCGCTTACAGAAGTACCATTTGACATTTGAGTTTACTCCAGGTAAATTATTAGTAGTGGCTGATGCTCTTAGCAGAGCCAGTCTGAGTCACACTGGTAAAAGCAGCACGGAAAATGATGTTCAAATTCATGTAGATTGTGTAGTGAGCCAGATACCAGTGTCAAGACAGAAGTGGGTCGAGTTTGCAGATGCAACAGCGAGTGACAATGTATTACATGAGGTGATTTGCAAAATCTGGAGACGAGACGCTGCCAAGCCCGTATCAGCATTTCAGAAATGAGCTTTCTATCATTGACAGGGTTCTTCTAAAGGGAAGGAGGATTGTAATGTAAACGCCGTGCCCGAAATGAGATGTACTGGCCACATATGAACATAGACATAGACACAAGTACAGCACTGTGAGATTTGTCAACAACACAGACACAAACAGCAAAAAGAGCCACTCTTACCTCATTTTAAACCATGTGAACCGTGGAGGAAAGTCAGAGCTGATTTGTTCCAATTGAATGGGAAAGATTACCTGGTAATCATGGATTATTATTCCAACTATCCAGAGTTCACATTGTTGACAGACACCTCTGCAGAGCATGTGATCTTGCATTTGAAAACAATTTTTGCGGGACATGGAATCCCCGTGACAGTAGCCAGTGACAATGGACCTTAATTCTGTGGACTGACATTCAAAAAGTTTGCAAGGAAGTATGGATTTAAACACGTAACATCCAGTCCATCCTACCCACAGTCGAATGGGTTAGCCGAAAAGGTGGTGCAGATTGTAAAACAATCTGCTGAAGAAAGCAACTAAAGCAGGAGAAGATCCTCACCTTGCAACCTTGAAGTACAGGTCAACACCTTTAGAAGGTGGGAAGTCTCCAACAAAAATGCAAGACCTTTACGCCCACTGGACTGTAAAGATTTGGTGAGAGTAAGATGTGATGGAAAATGGGGACCTAAAACAAAGGTTCTGAAGGAGATCATGACTAGATCGTATGAAGTACTCACTGAGCATGGTAATACTCTTCGCAGAAACAGGAGGGATTTGTTGAAAATTCCTAAAACAGAATTTAAGAAGGATGAGGGGACCAATTGTTATCTGGCTCCAAAAGAACACAGTAAAGAGAGTGATGTAGGCCAGAGGAGTACTCCAAAGAAAACTTCTAAAGACAAAACACTGTCGTTATCTCTAAATGCAGAAAAAGTAGGGAGGCCAAGGAGATTAATTGTTAAGCCAAAAAGACTTATTGAGGAGTGATGAAGTGTTAAGGGGCTATGCAAACTAATCTAAATTTAAAAAAAAGAATAACTGAGGAAAGGAATTGCTAAATAGTTAAGGGTAGAAATGTTGTGCTGATATATATATAAAAAAGAAACGATGTGTTATTGAAAGTTTAAGTTACTAGTTGATTTTGAAAGGGAGATGTACTGATGAGTGCCACTAGGGGGCACTAATGTTTTGAGTAATGCAAGACGAGTATGTGTCGAGTAATAAAAGAAGAATGCTCATCGCACATGAAACGGTGTTCTTGTTCAAAGATAATTGAAACACTCATTTCAGTAATTCACGCACGGATATACACTTGTAAAATGGCACATTTTACAGATAGTCTTAATTTCACAACCAGCGTTAGCAACGCTTCTCCATAGTTGAGGAGCTTTGGGGACAAATACCTCCGCGTCGCCTGCATTAAAGCGGTTTTTTACCCTTCTAAAAATTTCACCAGGAAAACAACTAATGTTAAATTCTCCTGACGACAGTTTTTGGACCTCGCATATTATATTAACGGCAAAAGCGCATATATTGGCAGCATTTAAAATGAGGGCATTTTTATTCCACAATATCTCGTTTAATGGACACGGTTAAAGTTAAAAACACAATGAGTAACCCAAAAAGATTATTTAGTAATTAAGCAGGTTTAATGACGGAAACCTGGGATTTTACGTAAAAACTGACATAAAAGTCTAGGTCAGTTAGTAGTGAAAGTTACTAACCTGAAGATAGGCTGGTTCTGGACTTGGCTAAAGAAATTCGGGATGAACTGCTGAGCTCTCGTTTGGCCAAACGGTACCTGGTGTTTCCGGGGTTCCAGCAATTCAGTTTCCCCCGTATGTATACGGTTTTGCTGTTGTTCTCGTGTCTTTTTACGAAGCTCTTGAGGTAAACAAGCCATATGTTTCACATACCCTTTCGATGTTTTTTGTTTTTACAGATAATAAATGAAATTATTTTTTTAATGGATAGAGATATTTCTTGATGAAAACGGTATAATATTGCTTATAATACTATATTGTGGGTGGCGATCTACTGTATTCACATGTAATAATGTACCTGAGTGATTTTCAGACATCTCACATACATATTTGCCTAAATATTAGGATAAACATTTCCCGACATCCAGGATATTTCCCCCCCTGTTAAAACAGGTACAGCAACTATGGGACTCGGTACTAATAGCAATACAATATTCACGTGTAATATTGCCCCTGAGTAATTTTCAGACATTTCACATACCTCTTTGCTTTAATATTAGGGAAAACATGGGGTTAAACAAATTGCCCGGGACACCTGTTCGGGCAAAACCGCGCTCAGCCATAACTACCATTTTCGCAAGGCACGCTACCATGTGAATAAGCGCACGCTCCGTGTCGGTTTGGAAAGAAAAACCTCAAAGAAACGTGCCGTAAATTTCAGTGACGTCGAGAAACTGGTTTTTATAAAGGGCTAAGAAGAGCACAGAGACGTAACAGGTAGTGA
Organism: Brevimyrus niger; assembly: GCA_015164015.2. Classification (NCBI taxonomy): domain Eukaryota; kingdom Metazoa; phylum Chordata; class Actinopteri; order Osteoglossiformes; family Mormyridae; genus Brevimyrus; species Brevimyrus niger. The sequence goes on from JAABNY020000032.1 coordinate 23,135,127, forward strand.
TTTATATGTTAAAGTTAGAATCGATTCTCAAAATTAAGCATTCAGATGAGAAGAATTGATGTTTCAGTATAGATCTGCACAGAGCTAATTATGGGTTTCTATTGAATATTGTTGATCATACTATGGGTATCATGCTTTAACATGATTAAAGAAAGAATAACGCGCAATTTTAAAAGTAACGCCATACATAAACAATTTCCCAGCCCTGTGTGTGTGTGTGTGTGTGTGTGTGTGTGTGTGTGTGTGTGTGTGTGTGTGTGTGTGTGTGTGTGTGTTTTACATTCCCTGATAATTTCTGAAGATGAAAATTGATTTGCAGGTAGTTCAGGACATATGAGCCAGGTGAGGTGACACCTAGACAGGATGCCAGTCCATCACAGAGTACAAAGTAAGGGAAATTTAGACAGAAATTACCACCTAAATTACTTGATTTTGAAGCCACGATAATATGGCAAAAACATATTATCTAGCTAAATACACCCACAGCCATTATTCTAAAATAGCCTTTTACTAGACGTAGATGCTTTATGAATACCAGACTACATGCTTTATGAATAATATTAACATATATAAAACATTTAAATTGCTGTTACATTGATTCTGTGCAGCAGTGGAGAGTTTTGAAATTAAAGTCCATCATAACTGAATCATAACTGTGAATAGGCAATGTGAAGACATGGGCACAGGAGCAGGATAAACGTGCTGGACAGCTGACGCTCTGTACTGGCCAGTATGGCTTTCAGAGGTGGCCTTCTTCAGTGCTAATTGGTACCTTTTGTCCCGCACTGCCCTCTTGTCCCTGCTCTCCGCTGAGTCCCTCAATACCATTATTAGAAAAAACACAGAAAACAAAAAATGGTGATCTTATGGTCAGGTTAAAAAAGGATTTACAAATGCTAACCAGTCATGGACCTATGGGACAATGCAAGCAGTCACAGACTGATGTGAAATACTGAGTGGTCATGGACTTGTGTGGAATGATACGTTTTATTGACATATGTGAAACGCAAAGTCTTGCCATCAAAACTTTTGTGCCTGGAAAACCCTGAAAACAGCTCGTAATAAATTATGTTTTATTATAAAACTTCATATTTCATTGTCAACTTATAAAAATATAACAGTATTTTTTTTTCATGCTTCTTCAATAAAAATAAACTGAACTTTTAAAAATTCCACCTTTTCCTCCTTTTACTGTGCCTTGCAGATAGCCCAAAAAGCAGTCTTTCCACGTGAAGGAATCATCATCATCAATGATACCACTTGCCTCCCCGCAGCTTTGGTGAAACTATCTAATGCAAACGACATAGCCAATCCAGTCATCTGTACACTTGGAATCATCTTTGTCTCCATATACCCTTCTGCACACTCTTGCTTTGGTTTGCTTATATTTTTTCTTGGCTGTGGCCCTGGACTTCATCATTGCCTTTGCTTCAGCCTTTTTTCTGATGAATGCAAAGTGCTCTGTGCTTGTTAAGTTGTACGATAGGGGCTTTGCCCTGTTTCTTACAGTGGACATTTCATGGGTAGGTATTGTGATAAAGTTTGCAAAGCCGGTTCCTGCAGTTCCTACTTCAGTTTCACAAATTGGCGAAGGCAGTGTAGTTAATGTCTCCATTCCACTGGGAGAAACAGTGCTTGGTGGTGATAAATGCTTAAAGGAGAGCTTGGTGGAGGACAGTAAAATGAGTGCTGGGTATGATGGTAAATGGTGTTGCAGGTACAATCTATTACCCGCTCTGTAGTCATGCTTGGGGCAAAATGAGAGGGATTGATGGCATTTAAGTTGACTGGGTAAATACCACTTGCTCTAAATCCAGCTTGAGCAGTCTGTACGATTGCTGTTTTTTCCCCATGTTCTGGAGAAAACATCAAAAAAAAAATCTGCCTTTGTAGCTTCTTTCCTCCGATCTGCCTGGCCATATATTGTCCCTCAAGGTTACAATTATGTTTTTGCATATTTTTTTAAGCTTTTGAAGAGGGAACGATCTGCTGGCTGTAAAATGTGTGCGGTGTGAGGTGTAGAACATACTACATGCACACTGGAATCCTTCATTAACATGAGGAAGTCCAGATTGAAAACATGGCTGCTGTGTCCATCAAGCAGTAGCAGATATGGTCGGAGGTCACTCCAAGAACAGGTCAGAGTTTATCCAACCATTGTCAGACACTTTCACCAAACAATTGTTTGGAGCATCAAAAAGCCACTGTTTCCCCTTAAAGCTGTTTCCCCTTAAAGATTATGAAGAGGGGCCCATACTGTCTCACATAATTTAGGGTGGCCAGAACAGTCAATGTCTTACCCCTCTTATTCGCTGTTATTTGGTAACAGGGAGTCCCTACCTCAGAAATTACCTTGGATGACATGTGATCCATCCAGTTTTATCACAATTTCAGATGTGCGATGGCACAACCTGAATCTCAATTTCACACAACAGCTCCTCATAGTTTGAACATTACAAGGAAGTTGGTTTAATATGACTGTCGCGACCCATTCGCACCGAAACGTAGTTAATCGATTTGGGAAAATTGTTCCGCCTTAATTCGGGAAAAATAAATTGTGAAATAAAAAGTGATTTAATAAAGGTGTTTTTAAATTTTCAAAGATCATATATTTAATGTGCACTTTGATTAAGCTTGCTTATGTCAAAGCTGCGCTGTACGCTTTATTAATGCTGGTTAAACCTGCAACATGCGTCGCGATCGGTACAGGGAAGCAAGCGAAGGAAGCCATGGATAAGAAAAATGAGTTTATTTGCGGAAACGGTAATGACCGGACTGGGGTGACAAACTGAAACGCGGACTAAATACACAGCAACAGGAAACAGCTGGTGAACATGGGGAATCCACGCAGGGTACATATGAGGGCGTGGCACACGGTAAGGTAGGACGATCATGACACATGAACGCAAAATTAAAGCGTTTAGGTAAGAATTTACGTTTAATAGCCTGCATAATGGATATGTTAATGAAAATATTTTTATTATAATAATGTGTTTGTTTAATTTGTTTTATATTGGATTGTGGACAGAAATTGAGTTCCACTCCGCTCCTGACCACTTGGCTTCATTTACTTAGTCAGTAATTCAGCGTCAGACAAAACAAAAAACACTTCATTTAAATTTTCACAAATTATGAGCTTCATTGGTTATGATTAAAAGTCGAAATGATATCATATGGCAACCAAGTCTGCATCATACAGACTAATTAACCTTTGCCCTTGAATAGATAAGTAGGCTACTGAAAGACCTTTTGTAATAAGTGCATTTTTAACATGACGCGGTGTAAAAGTGCATACATGGAACGTGAAAAGTTGAATTTGTGAAATGTAGTTTGAGTTATTTAAAAAATCACATTTGCATCATGTAAAATAATATTTTATAATAACGACGTCATTACGAAATACAATTTAAAGATTATACTCAGAAGATAAACCTTATTAAGAAAGATAATACCCTTTATTATTTAAAAATAAAAGAACAAATCATTGATTTTTTTATTTATTCATTTGCTATATACACACACTTCATTTCAATATTTCATTTATTTCAGTTTCCGGCGTTCATTAGAAACTTCTTACGCATTTTGTTTACCCTGGAATGTGCCAATAGCTTTTGATTTTTTATTCTACATCTTATAATGCTTGGCAGATTCTGCATATGGAAGTGATTGACGTGCTTATTCAAATAAATTGCGCGAAAGTGAGCTCCGACTACAAGCGGTCAGTCGAGACGCAAGCGGAGTCGCATGTTAATATCAGGTGGGAATAGGGCCTACATCTTGTGGTCAAAACAAGCATTATACTTTAATTCATGGACGGCACTTTGTAATAAAAATGATCTAGACGCAAAGATTGTGTAGGGGCGGGTCAGAATGCTCGAGGGGATGGATAGAGATAGATATCATATCCCCGTGCATCTCGCTTGTTTAATGGTTCCGTAAGCTTGTTGTCCCCTCCGGACGCGCTGTACTGTAACACCGCAGTTACTCGTTCCTCCTAGTAACTAGTTCGGTCTCGCTGGATAGTCAGTCAAGTCATGTACAGAAGTATCTCAAGGTAGGAAATGTAGCTCCGATCAAAGGTATAAAGCAAAATTTATTGTAACATTGCATCATCATATATAGTTTTTTAAGCACTTAACTTCATTAAGTCGCTCTATATGCTGTATGACTGATTATATACTATTTTTCTTTAATATATTAGTCTACGAAATCAATACCTGCACAGAATTTAAAAGTATTTTCATCCTGAGGGATGAGGAGTTATGCGGTTCTGGGGAGCTGTAGGGGGCCTTTTTAGACTTAATAAATGGTTTCCCTGTTGTTTGAGAGGAAATTATTATCAGCGTTTAACCTAAACTATATTATAAATAGCGTGTTTGAAGAGAGCCATTGACTAGCTGGTTAACTTTGCAGGGCAGTGAAAGCCGAGGCTGCACTATGCTCCGCATATGTCTATTCCACCCCGCAGCGGGTCGATGTGTGCGGCGGACGACTATCGGCGCACAACGACATGCCGCAGCCTTTCACCCAGTTAGTCCAAGGTCGGCTCCGTAGGTTGATGTCCGTCAGCTCGATGAGCACCGGGTGCTCAGGGGGACGTCCGATCGGCGCTTTCCCGGTCCTGCTTGGGGACCTGCAGCCTATCCACCGGCATGTGTACGAGGCGAACCTGCGAAACAGCGTGAGGTGCCATGTGAAGTAGGTGTGACATCCCCATCATGTGCATCGTTAATCATCATTAGACAGATCTCTAAAACAGGATTTTCTCAGTTTTGGGGTGAACTGGCCCAAACTCATAACTTCTTATGATAAAACTGCAACACACTGATTTGCTGATAAGTTTCTGATTTACTGAGTAGCATCAATTTACTTAGTGACTAATGAATTGGCGATTTTCCTCTGAATTACTCAGTGGTGGTAACTTAATGCAACCTGGTGAAATTTCTGCTTTCTTCTCTCCAAACAGTGACAAATTGAGTTACCGTTCTACAATCACACGGGAGCAGCCCTTGCAGGCACGTTCTCACCTGCTGCTGGTTTTTTCCTCCCTCTTGCCTGGTGTTTCTGATAGGTACATGGAGTGTGAAGAGAAGGTGCGAAAGGGAGGTGGTGATAATGCAATAGCTCGCCATACTCAAAGGAACAAGAAACTGCTAGTGAGGGACCGACTCGGCCTGCTGCTGGATGGGAAGGACTTTCTGGAGCTTTCCCCCTTTGCTGGCCTGGGCCTGCCCTATGGGGACATCCCATCAGCTGGCTGCGTAACTGGTAACAGTCATCTTGGGGCAAGTCTCGCTATATGGCTAGACTTAGACATGAAGGAGACTATACTACATCTTATAAATATTTAAAAATTAATTATAAAATGTAGACACTTCTAATCTGACCATCTAACATTTGAATAAATGTAAGTCGAATTATCTAAGTGGGATTCGGTTAACAAAAAATCCTAGTTAAAAAACTTATTTGATAAGGCATCATTTACTAAGAAGTCCATTCATACTCATTATTGTAAAAATCATGGGAGGTGGCTTCAAGTTCCCAAGCTTGCAACACTAAGCCTTTGGAATTTTAAAATTAAGTAATTGGGGGAAAAAGTGATTCATTGTATTGATAGGAAACGGTTTCTGAATCTTACATTGCATGTCTATAGTTCAGTGCTGAAAACGGATACCTTTGTTGTTCTGCGTGCCTCCGGCAGGCATTGGGAAAGTCTGCGGCTTGTGGTGCGTGTTCATTGCCAATGATGCCACGGTGAAGGGGGGCACGGCGTACCCCATCACAGTGAAGAAGCAGCTCCGAGCTCAGGAGGTGGCCATCCAGAACCGCCTGCCCTGCATCTATTTGGTCGACAGCGGAGGCGCCTTCCTACCTCTTCAGGTATCGAAAGGCCACGGTAAATTTCTGCATTTGTTGTGGTTCCTTTTATATTGCTCTCCTTAGAGGATGGTGACTTTGTATTTGTTTACCAGTCAGACATCTTTCCTGACAAAAACCACGGCGGCCGTGCTTTTTACAACGAAGCGCTGATGTCTGCCATGAAGGTCCCGCAGGTACAGTTAAAATCAGCATATCTCTATCTGTGTGTTTACATGCATGTCAATAATGATTTATTGATTTATCTTTATCCACTGTAAATTGCGGCTTCCTGGCCCTGGGGTTATCTGTTTGGTCCCGGCCCCTGCCCTGTCTGAAGTCTCCTCATTCTCCTCATGTTTATATGGGTTTTCTGGAGGTCCTCTTTTGTGAATTGGGATTTCGAAATGGTCCCTTAGTATGTTCATGCGTGCAAGTCATGTGAGGGCCTGGCCTTGTGTCCAAGGCGTGTCCTGTTTCACACTCTGTACTTCCCATGTTGTGTGAGCTGCCCCTTTTTAACGAGTGTCTGTGATCTGCAGGTAGCTGTAGTTTCTGGGTCCTGCACAGCAGGTGGCGCTTATGTCCCCACCATGGCTGAGGAGGCTGTCATGGTGCACAGGATCGGGGCCTTTTTCTTAGGGGGGCCGCCGCTAGTTAAGGCAGCCACCGGTGAGGAGGTTTCTCCTGAGGATCTGGGAGGGGCCCGTTTGCATGCTGAGTAAGTGAACATCTGGATAAGCACATTCGTCACAGACACAAAGCCTTTGGTGTGTCTTTATACTCAGTTTAAATTTAAAGAATTTATTTATCTATGTGTTTGTATCTTTGTTTTGGAACACGAGCACAATCAATTTTGTTGTTTTGACAACCGGGATCTTCATCCTCTCCTCCCCTCTGTCTATCTTCCATTTCATAACATTTATTTTCTGTGATCCTGTGCCTTTTAAACTGTGCTCCCAGCCTGTTATATAGCCTCTATCAAGCCAAAATGTTTTATGATTGGATTTTTAGGGATTTAATATTTGTGAAGTGACCCAATCACATCAAAGCATGTAGTTTACAGGGACACACCAACACCCAGTTGTCTGTTGTCACAAAAAACTTTTATAAAGAGTTACTGTGTAGAACACATGAATGCTGTTTTCTTAGCAAATCATGCCTGCTAAATTCTCTGCTTTATACCCACCTGATTATGAGCTTTTTAACAGAGACCCCGATAGGGCATGCATATATTAGTCATACTGGATAAATAAATTTCTACTAAAAGGTTTTGTTCAAATGACGAGGAAATCTGAGGCCTTAGTGATAATTTGTGATATTCCAGAGTGAGTGGCTGCGTGGACCACTTTGCCGAAGTGGAGACTGAGGCTTATGAATGTACCAGAAACATCATCTCCACGCTTAATTATGAGCTTCCCGGTGACAATGACGTCAGTGTGGAGCAACCACTTTACTGTGCGAAGGAGCTGAGAGGTTTGGCTCCGAAAGATTACAGCCACTGCTTGGATGTCAGGCTGGTATGTAAATGATGTAAAAGTCTCACATAGACGACACAGGAAGGCAGTACACTGATGTTTCAAAACACCCCTCCTATCACGTGTAGATTCTGAGTCGCCTGACTGATGGCAGCAGGTTTCAGGAATTCAAAGCTCGCTACGGAACGACGCTCATTGCTGGGTTTGGCAGAATTGAAGGGTAAGATCTCTAGGCTATGCCACTTGCATCACCCTGTCTAGAAAGAGCCACTTAAGTTCAAATATTTATTAGCAAAATGAAAGCAGGAATGTATATAATAACATTAGCTGTCGTGTAGCTTTTACATGTGATTATAGCGGCTGAGTGAATCTGTAATAGGTGAGCGCATCTTCTTCAGCACATAGGGGACTGATGCATTTGGGGTGCAGTACCTTTCATTCCTAGAGTTTTAGATGGAGCTGTTTCATGATTTGTGTTATGTTCTTTGTGGTCTGCACGTTGAGTGCAGTTGCCAATTTTGTGTTTATTTGCAAAGAAATTCTACAGCTCTGTTATGTATCCATCACTAATTACAGGAATTATGCTAATTAAATGTTTACAGGCAAACTTTATTTTACATCATTAGGAGACCACGTAGAGTTACAGAGCAATTGCAGCAAACACATTGGTGATTTTAGGTGGGGTTTTGAAATCGCTAAGCTGACACACTGACAGTCACAATATTATAAATTTATACCAACATAAAACTCATTTAAACAATTTGCCTTTCACACAGGACTTTCACACGGTACTGTATTTTCATGTATTTTATTAGGATTAGACAGAGAATTCAGTAATCATTTATTAGGATTAAGCAGAGAATTCAGCGATCATTTATCTAACCAAACTGTGACGTTTACTATCCAAAATTTCCAACTCTTGAAAAAGTTGTGCGTGTAAAATTTGATTTTTCTTTATTTTTTATTCATTTTTTCCCCCCAGACATCTCATTGGCATTGTCGCAAACAATGGAGAGCTGAGGTATGAAGCAGCACTGAAAGGAAGCCACTTTATTCAGCTCTGCGAGCAGCGAGATATTCCCATAATATTCCTGCAGAACACACCTCCAGGTCTGGCCCACACTCTGACGGCAGCCCAGGTACTGCCCACAATCATTTTACCATGTATTTAGCACCTTTTTGGGTGCTCAGCTAATGCTGTGTTTATCCATTTATTAAAGCAGTTCAGTTTAGGTCACAGCAGAACATCCCAATCCTATGACCTGAATAGACAAATGCCTCACGGCAAGTCCTTGGTTTTAAACCTCTATTTATTTCGAAAGCTTTCCACATGTTTATTACCCCTAACAGCCGTCTTTTTTCAGAGCAGCAGGTCCAGTAAACAGACTCCAGGTGCCTGAGCAGAAGTAAATATTTTCAGATGAGAAATGTTGCCTTTACCTGGTGACTTTTCCTGGTTTGGCTTTTTTAGTAACAAATCCATTACAAATCCCGACTGAGTGCTTCTGCATGGAAAGCACGTTTTCTTTTTTTGCCCAGCATAGCGCGATTTCCAAATGCATCTTTCCCGACATGTTTGCCAAAACCCTAAAGTCCGCTAAGCCTGTAGTGAAACTGATTTCTGCTGCAGGCGGAGTTCAACACTAACCGGCTGAAGGCTCAGAGTTCTATGATCTCAGCCATAGCCTGCTCCTCCACACCAAAGATCACCGTGGTCATTGGAGGGTGTCATGGACCTGAGAGTTATGCCATGGTAGTAACGTTTATTATGAATTCATCATCTGATTTTTACACAGTAAATGCCGTAAACATTAACTGTATACTCTAAGAAGATTCTCCCATCATCATGGGCGCCTTCGACTTCAGATGCCCTTTATCTGCTTTTATTTTAGTGTGGCAGATCCTTTGATCCCAACTTCTTATTCCTGTGGCCCAATGCCAGGGTGTCCCTGGTGGCACCTGGGCATTCTGGAGCTCTGCTTCAAGAGCAAGATGAGATCCAGAGCATCAATGACATGTGAGCCCTGTTCCATCAGAAGTGCCTTTGGGATGTTTGTGTAAATGCAGGACATCAAGATGTTTCTGCAGTTAAGATAATGTTACATGTATTGATGCAAATGTTCATTCTTCCTTTAGGTTAGATGAGGAAAGCTCTGCTTTCTTTTCAACTGGAAGACTTTGGGATGATGGTGTGATTTTGCCCCAAGACACTAGAAAGGTAAACCTTACTGAGCAAAGCTCTTTCTGGAAGCCTGTCAGAGGGTTGGCCGACATAATGCCTCAACCCATACATAGTCTCATATTTCAGATTACAGCATGTCCTACATCATCAACTGTCTATGGCCAACAGATTGATCTGAAAGTAGGACCTGGTGGTGCTGAGTACTGGAGATTGACACTTCTTTGGCACTGACCGAATTGCTTAGATGCTATTGTTGTATAGTATTGAAAAATACTTGGTCATTCACTGCCAAATTTTTGATAGCTATGGGGTAGATGTCATCAAGCTGATATTAAACGTGCATTTTGCTTAAATCTTCCATAGAATTTGTTCAGTATAACGTGTGTTTTGTCATGAATGGCAGACCTGCTTTAGTGATAACTACTAAGAGAATAATTTGGTAAACCATGATGAATTTATGGCATAATATGGGCAGATGTCAATCACTCAAAGATTTTGTAGGTTGTTTATGACCAGTTAACCCTTAATGGGCTCATAGGCTACTGCAAACAAATGGATCTTTGTCTTTAAACCGCTACTGCTTTCCCACGATTTTTGCAGTTTTGTGATTATGTACAGTATGGGTAATGTGAGGCACCAGGTGAAATGTTGGCAGGAAAAACAAATATATATATGGGTTTTTTAATTAGGATAATGTGTAAGCATTGCTAAACAAAGAGATAAATAAAACAAAAAAATGTACTGTAATGTAAACCTCTTTTTGTTAAAATTAATTTTATAGAAGGTATCAAGAAAAAGTATCGTTCAGGAACCAATATCAATGTCTAGGTATCGGTATCAGTACTGGTATCAAAAATATCTGAATGACATCCAGCCCAGTTACAAGGGTGCCTTTATAACAAACTGGAACACTTTAAAACACACTAAGTATGTTTACGAAACTTGTAGACACTTTCTATGGGAGGCAAACTGGAAGTGATAAAATTTTGAGGCGGATCACCCAAAAGTTGAAGCGAAGTGATAGTATGAAAGGGCTGATTCAGACACTTGATCCAGATCCAGTGCGATAACTCGAGGTATTGTACATGGCAGATCTTTTTCAACCTTTGTAGACACAAGGAGACAATCGGAAACCTGTTCAGATTTTGAGTGAAATTGATGCCTGACGATCGATTTTGAGGCTTAACCTTGTGAACAGGATAAACTCTGATATTATTACTCTATTTGATCTCTGATGGATATTAATGCCACTTCACAAAAACGAAGTATGAATGAAAATGTACATCTGAAAATCTGACATTTCTCCAAGAATTTAAACCGCAGCGATAGGTGGCAGCAGAGGACATGAAGTGGGGCTGACATTTAGTTATTCCAGTGGTATGTCTGTTACGGCACTCACTCTAATGGCATGAAAAATGTTGGTCATAGTGAGAGTGAGAAATTTAATATAAATGTTTACTCGTATAAAGAATATGGAGCTATATAAATGAAGGTCTTTGGTGCTTTAATGCAAACATAGAGTAATACCGTCAACCATCTAATCGGTGGGGAAGGATTGTATATGTAAGTGGAATGTACAGAAAATGAATAGGTGTAGTTTCAGAATTATGTGTCATGACTAAGACTAAGACCTGGTAAAATAACATGGGTTGAGTGTTGGAGTAGATGAGGGGGGGGGTGTTACAGGATTGTCCAGGAATACATGGCAGTGCCAACAGCATCTCTTCTAGCTGTATTAAAAGCATGTGCTACAAAAAAAACTATCCATTGGTTCATCAATACATCAATGTAATTTTCTTTCATAAAGTGGAATATTTTTGGAAGTCTTAAACTAAAGTAGTGTAAAAGGATCACAGTGGCTGAAATAGGTGCAAGGAAGAATGATTGTTTGAAATATTGTAGAGTAGGTCTGTCCAACCCTGCCTTTTGGGCAACATCAATTTTTAAGTTGTTTAAATCTGGGGTCATTTTTTTGAATATTCCAGTCAAGAATGTAAAAATCTGCAGAGAACTGTGCACCTCTTCCATATTTTACAATAATAACCTAATCATTGGTATTAATCCCTTTTAGTGAGCTCGGATCATTGCTGGCTTTTTTTAAAAGTATCTGGTATGCTTTGTCCTTCTTTGTTTTGATTTTATGTGTTTTATCAGGTGTTGAGCAATTGTTTGAAGATTATTAAGCAACAAAACTACCAGACTTCCAAAGGAAGAGAAACTTCTCCAGTTCTACGGATATAACTCTGCTTTTTTCGGCATTAGTAAAAAGGTGCTAATTTCAGGTTTTTTTGTTTTTATTTTTGTTTTTACATCTGTACATGAAGTTTTATGAAAAGCATTATACAGCATGATGACAAACTTTGGCTGCTTACCTTATTTTACTTATTTACACCTTGTCTGTGATGTTCCAGTTTGATATCTTGTCAATGATAAATATAGGCAAATGTTTTTTTTTCAGTAATGCAAAACAAAGGCAAAGTTCATTGTTGCATCTATTTTTGACTTGAATTCTATTGAGATCTGTGAAATAATTTGAAATTCTGTCAAAGTAAATCTGCAAATATAATAAGTAAAAATTGTCACACTTGGTGTACAGTAGGGCTGGGCAATATAATTGATGTATTGACTTATCCTCAAAATTGAAAGAAAATGAAACTTTGGTAAACTGTCAATAAGGAGCATTGCTTTAGAGCACTTATCATCCTATCACATCACAGAAACACAAGGCTAACCAATCCTATGGTAACCTTTTAAAAATGGACAACCTTAGCAGAGCTTGCCACATGCTACTGTTTTAGCTATTATGGCTAAAATAGCTGATACTATAATTTAAAGTCTGATTCACAGCAGAGTGGTTCCATCTACCGCAAACTTGTGCTAGCCAAAAATATTGTGACCTTATTTTACTGCTTGAAGCATTGATGTCCAGTAGAGCATAAATGTGCTTAGAATCAGAAACATGAGTAAATAGGGTTTCCACTTACAATCTGAAGAGATGCAGAACGCCATCCCCAGTCACAAATAGGAGGGCAAATGGTGCGTCCTGTATTGGTTCAAAATGGAATAGAGCATTTCTACCCTTCAATATGGGACAGTCCTCTAAAATACAGGATGGGCGGCAACTCAAGAATGTCATACGTATTCACTGAAATGAGCAGTGAGGCAGTCAGCGGAAAATCCCAGCAACATACTGTACTGTTGCCGTTTTCTGGTGTTACACCAGGCCAAGGTTATCATTAATGAACACTGTCAGAAAACAACATTTTCTTAATCTAAATGAAATTTAAAAGCTATAGCGATATGAAAATGATAAATCATTGCTTCCAAAACTAACTGAAATTTCAAGTAGTTCCAATTACTGCTTAAAAATACTATTTAGCTAAAGCAGTCATTTGTTTATTGTATCTCCTTGATGGACAGCATTCAAGGAAAAATAATCCATTATATTGCCTTCAAATGACAATGAACAATACTAGGAACATGTTTTGGCTACTTTTAAGTACATAATGTGCACTGTGTGCTCAGATTCTCTATAGATATGACAGACACGATAATTCCACATCATTCATTTGTTCCCTAGACATAAATTTACTAAAACCTAAAATGGAAATATGACTTTAACATAAACCACACTGAAAACTAAGACAAAACTGAATTTCAAATGAAAAATGAAAATACAAAATAAAAACTAAATTATAAAATTCAAAACTATAATACCACTCTCCTCATTAATTATGTGATTTATCAACATTGAATAGTCTGCAAACTGAAATAAGTAATGTGTCACCCTTTTCATCCCTTTCAGTGGAATCCTAAGGGTATTTTAAGAAAAAAATGGAGCCTTGTGGTAAAGAAATACTGATTCAAATTATGTCATTATAATTATATAGGAAAAATACCAAAAAAATTACCACAATAAAATATTTTACCATATTGCCCAGTCCAACACCTACTAAACTTACCTTTTCAAATAATAACATTTAGTTTTGTTACTATATTTGTATTTATAATTTTGTAATTTGTAATTTATGGACATTTAACAACTTTTAAGAAGGTTATAAATGCTTTTCCAAGGATCTGTATAATTTGACTGTGAATTTTGTCTGTTGATTGACTTGCGCCTTGACAGACATGTTGTTAGAAACAGGGTACCATTGTGGAAAACCATTGTCTGTCCTTTTGACAAATAAGAGTAATTGACGACTGAGTATATTAAAAACAAAATGTTTATAACATTACATTTGCAAAAATTATCTTCATTCTGGTATTTTGATGCTGTATAAGACAGTGCCTTATGTTTGTTAAAGGTAAATAGGCCGTCAAGGGACAAACCACATGACAAATGAGAGTCTCGTCCCTTAAGGGGATTTTTGTCTCCAGCAGCTAAGAGTAAAGTTTAAATTTAAAAGTTTAAATGTCACCTTTAATCAGGGCAAACAATGTTTAATATTACTATCCTATAAATAAAAACATGTAGTTATTTCCACTCTTATTTAGGCAAGGAGAGTGTGTGCTTCGGGCACCTGTGATGATATTTACATGCTCTTTAAGGTTTGTACATACTGTGAAGGATCACAGGGAAGGTGACCTCCACCTCTGCCAGGCCAGTCCCTCTCAGGTCTTTGGCGTTGAGAATCAGCAGATATCCTGGCCTCTGGGCGGCCCCGGGGTTCCCCGCGATGGTCAGCAAAACTCCTGCAGAGGCAACCAGTCAGCAGTATCATGCAGGGCTCTGCTAATCCCCCCTTCGGCAGAAGCCTTACAGTCTGCAAGCTTCCTGTCATCCTCCTCAGGCCTGTTTGGGGTCTGTGCAGACAGCGGCTCGGGGGGGGGGGGGGGGTTCGTGCCTTGCCACACCCAGGGCCCCTCCGTTCTCAGGTTTGGTTTACCTTTTGGGGACCCGAAAGGAAGGGAAAACCGGGTGGGGGA
>JAABNY020000032.1:23157922-23167938 GCA_015164015.2 Brevimyrus niger
GCGGGGCGCGGGGGGCGCGGCGGCGGGGGGAGGGGCGGGGGTGGGGCGGGGGGGCGGGGGTCGTCTTTTCAAAGTTTAAGCAGATGCCAAACAAGCAAAGCACAGAAGCCACAGTGCAGCTCAGACACACATGCAGACATGGCCTTACTTTGTTCAGGACTCGGGCGCTGTGTGATAGTGGACACAGACTGAACAGGGGCGGCACACTTGTTGGACACGTCCATAGAGCTACAACAGCGCCTACTGACATCAGGAGCAGCCTGGACTCCCACAGGGGGGCTAGTAAGCTTGAGTAAACTGGGCCTTCGCAGCCCAACGCTGGAGGAACAGTCCGGCTTCATGGTGATCTCAGCCACGGGAGTGTTGATGCTGGAGCTGCTGGCAGACCTGTACCTGACCACGTCGGGGAAGTTGCAGAAGCTCCTGGAACGGTTTCTTCTGGGCTGTGCAGCCAGCAGGGGTGCAGAAGTCATACCGCTGCTGCTGGGAAGCTCAGCACGGCGCACATTCGTGCATTTTCTGCTACAGCCCACATCGCAGGAAAGATTCGACGCTGAGGCAGCTCTGCCCAGAGAGCTCTGCCCTAAAGCCTCTTCTTCATGCCACAGAGAGGGATAAAATACCCCACTGCCACTGCTGATGCTTCTACGGAAGGGCAGATTCTTCATTGACTTGCACCTGAGCTGGGAGCAACCGTCAGCTTTGTGATCAATAATTCCTTCCAGAGAAGAGCTCCGGGGTCCGAGTCTCCCGGCCGCAGCTCCTCTGCTCTCTCTTTGCAGGTAACGCCCTCCCACCAAGTCAGCAGAGTGTCCTCCAGAATCTCTACTAGAGATTCCTTGCTGGTGGGACTGTGCAACGGGGTCGGGGTCCAGGTCCAGGGAGGGGGGCCTTGACATCAGCCCGGAACTGAAGACCTCTCGCATGGGCGATTCGGTTTCATCCATGGCCTCCTTCCGTATCAAGCTCAGGAGGAGACACTCTGTTGACCTGAATGCTCTGGTCCCATTCAGGTGGGGGGTTTTCGGTGGCTGGGGACAGCCGGCATCTTCCTGGTTTTTACGCTTCCCGTGACGATTTTTAGGGAGCACGACGTAGCCACACAAAACTAATGAAGGACCAGAGAACAACATTAAGGACATGATGCAGGGGGGGGGGGGGCAAAACAAGCAGGCAGTAGACTGGGGAAGGGGAATCAGGTTCAGCCAATCCATTCCATGTTAGTAAAAACAACCACACAGAAACACGTGCACAACAAAGAGTGTCACTCAAAAGCAGTGCAGAGAAGCCCGTCACAAACAAGTTTAGATACAGGACAAAAACATTCTGCAATTTCATGTTTCTTGCAAACATGGTGAACTATACAGTTCAGCTGGAATACCCACAAATGGTCACAATCCGAAATGACTGGTTTCCATATACTGTCAAGCTGATATAGACATTTTTAAGAGAGGACACTGAGACTGGCACCATTGGCACACATATTTGCATAGACGCAGAAGTTTCTCAGTCAGAATTGGCTATGATTGGTTAATACGAAAGTTTGGCTGAGAACAACAGTGGGGGGAGGGGCCACCCATACATACCCAAGACGTTCACAAACAACTCATAATACTCGTAAGTGAGCAGCGGCTGTGGCAGGTTCACAAAGTAGTCTGAGACAGTCTTAAAGACGTCCCTCTCAAATCCAGGATATGAGGGCTGATTCAAGTCATACTTTGGCCCTTATGTATAAAGGGGGAGAGATCAAAACCGAACTGAGTTATGTAATACATAAATGCAAAAGAAACAACCTGATTTAAATCACAAGCCTGATTAGAACTGTAGTTATGAATTGTATTCTTAATACACAAAAATATTCTACCATCATATAGCTAATACTCAAGCGGTACCTTAATTTGGAACACCTACTTGTACTTTAGGTGCAAGTTACTTACAGTTTGCCAAACATTTCATTGCAGACAAAACCCAGTGAGGCAGGTCATCTGTGATCAGGAAAAAAAATATATATTTAGTTAGTTAAATACAATAAAATCAATTTTGTATATTAAATATACAGTGGTACCTCGGTTCTCAAACTCAGTAGAACTCGAACTGAACCATGAACGCCGACTTAAGAACTTGCATGTGCTGGGAAATGAGTCACGCAGCACGTCTCTCAGCGGAAACAAAGGGTAACGCTTCAGTCTCAGCCTCGCATTAGCTGTGATAGCATCATGCATGTTTACACTAGCCAAATACATATATTTAGACAGTAAATACATTTAGACAACGATAGACAGTAATTATATAATAAAATACATTTAAAAATAAAGATTTCTTATTCATTATTTTAATATTAATAATAAACCATTAATACATGTAATTATAATATATTGTCGTGCCAAGAGGGGACGGGATGGATACATCAGTGTATCAGGGAATACGAGGTTAAATTACAAGTAAGGCAGGCAAAACGCAAATTAAATTCAAGTTCTGAGGTACCACTGTATAAACACACACAGCAAAAACTCAAAATGCACATTGAAAATCTTACCCGTCTTGTCCTCAAGAGTTACTACTCCATGTTTGTTAACGTTGGTCATGTTATAGGCAATATAGCGGGAGTTCACTTCAAAGGGATTTAAAACATCCTCAAGGGAGGACAGCCCTAAGGTTTTCTGTAAACTGGGGGGGGGGTATAAAACAGGTCATATCATCACCCAATGTAATAACACTTCAAATACGACTACAAGGAAGACGACCAATAAACGCACTGCGTCAGAGTTATGGTCCTCCAGATATCCAGAATATCATCTTCTGTTAGCTCTCGACGATGGACCTCTTCTCTCGGTGAAGAATCAGCTGGGATCTCCTGTGTCAATGGATCCACATTTTCCTGGCAACATAAATACAATTAGGATTACATTTACAAAGAAAAAAACCAAATACATACAATAGGCATTTTTGCGAGATTATTATTTTTTTTATGAAAAATGGCAACAATTCCCACTTGAGATTCTTTCCCAAATATCCTGGAGCTCCGGAATTTGAAGAGAGCCTCCTTTTCCTTTAACATGCTCTTCCTCTTCTTCGTGGAACTGGAGGCACTTGGAACAGGTTTCACTGGTGAAGTGGAAGGAAACCTTTAAAAAGAAATAAAAGAAGGTTAAGCAGATGTAAAATTCAATCCCAGGTGTGAATGAATGTTTCACTCAAGTCACCGAGTCTCCTTGCATGTCATATACATAGCTTAAAACAATGTTTACTGGAGATTTAATGGGGAAACAATACAATCACAAAATCACACACACGAGGGAAAATAAAACAGTTACAGTTTAAATTTGTATAATTCCAAGCAAGCAAAACTAGTCCCCTGACCCCACCTCTCTCCCAAAACCTCCACACCTTCCCTACATTTCACAATTACATCAAGAAAATAGTAAGGACTAAGGAGTCTAGAAAATGTTACTTATTTTATAAAAGTTAATACTTAAACCAACAAATTAATCGAATCACAGAAATGAAGATGCATGAAATTATACTTGATTTGGACAGAGGAAAAAACATTCAGAATATTAATTTCATGCATTTCCATTAAACTCATTCATAAATCATTTCATTATTAATTAGCAACTTATACGATCAAAATGGTTGCACGTTAGATGCTCCTTTTAGGAGAAAAAGAAAACTGGCATAATTTCCCGGTGCACATGGGCTCCTCTGCGTGCCCTCAATTACACTTCATAGCCAAAAACAAGCAACCGCTTCATTCTAAATGAGAAGAGAACCATAACCATTTATAATAATCATCTGTGGAAAATATATTAGAGGCTTATATGTTATTCATGAACTATGCATCATCCATTCAAAACAGCTTGGCCAGTACAACATCAGGGTCAGTCTCAAGTCTATGGCAGCATTCCAGTCTAAAGCAAGGAGAGTACACAGGACACTCACAGACATCCACTAGACAACTTAGTGAGACCAATGTGAGAGAAAACATGCATGCAAACAGGGGAACATGACTCATATTCTCAGTCCTGGCAGTCACTGAGCCTGGACAGGGAACACATGTTTCTGGGACCTACGTTAACAGATCTTGTTCAAAATTTGCAGACACATTGTATGACAAACAGGAAAGGATCAAATTTCTTGACAATTCACCAAAAGCAATACCACATAGTGGTAGCAATAACTCAACAAGCATTTGACAAATGTTTTTCATACTTCATGTATTACTTATTTTATTATTGTTACCATTCTTGGTAATAGAACTTTCTCATCGCTATATCTAGATGCATGCAAATAAAATGGTTTTGTAACTTATTTTTTGTAATTCATTACAAAAACTTTAGTCATTTATTATGTGCATGAAGCATTACCACGTATAAATGTGACATTATTAAGGGTTCTGGGGACATACCTGTAGAGCCGCCCGTCATCTTCCAGGTCCTCTGACCCCCACCTGCCCTTAACATCCTCGATCACGTGGTTCTTCAAGAATTTGCGCAGCAGTTGCAGCGTCTGGTGCCTCGTCACCTCGGGCCCGAAGTTGCAGTTGTTGCGTAGCAGGTCGTGGAGCCAGTCCGTGGCCGCCGCCGCCGTGAAGCAGTTCCCGTAGGAACGCAGGTGCAGCCGGTGCTTCCGCAGGGGCATGCCGGCCCGGAAGAGCTTGGTCACCTCATTCCACTGCCAAAACCAAAGGCTTGTTAAGTCATGGAACTTAAGTGTCACAGACAACAAAAGACAGCTTTCAATCATAAATTATGTATGACTATCATGACCAATTAAGACATTACTTTTTTATAATTACTAAACTGCTACTCATCCCAGCTGACCCATCCCCACATCTGGCGATCTCCCTGGGAAAACTCCTTCAGTCACCATCCGTAACCTTGGGGTAACCACTGAAAATCACCTGTCCTTTTCCTCTCGCACTGCTAATCTTTCCTGCTCCAGTTGATTTCTCCTCAACATCAGAAGGGTTCATCCATTTCTTTCCATATAGGCCACTCAGGTATGTGTTCAATCTCTTGTAATCTCGAGACCGGACCACTGTAACTCACTCCTAGGTGGTCTGCCTCCGAGCACCATTTGTCCTCTGCAGCTGATCCAGAATGAAGCTGCCTGACTTGTTTTCAACCTTCCCAACTTCTCGCACACCACAACATTTTTACTGGCTTCCTATAACTGCCGCTTAACCCCTTAGTCGGGTTATATTGAACCAGTACCAGAAAGTATTCACTGATGAGACTCCCAAACACGTATGCAAGTGAAGGCTAAGGGCGTCTGCCAAACGCCGTAGTTGTGAATGTATCGTAACATATACTATGTATAATAAACTTTTATACAGTCATCTCACTACTGCACAATGGATCGTATTAAGTGGACCAGTGCACTGACGTGGTTAGTAACACGAAATAAAATGGTGAAATGGTTCATGGGTACCAGTGAGCCCCCCCCCCCGACCTACACAGTTCCCACCCGAACATCTAGGCCAAGTCAAACTCACCCACAGACATTCACCCAAGTCAATGCCTTACATTAGTATTAAAAATACACCGCTATGGAATGCATTAAACAACTAAACCCGAAGACTAAAACAAAGCGAAACAATATCAAAACAAGAATTCCCATCTGTGGGACGGATAACAGCCAGCTCGCTAACCGAGCGATGCACTCTTACCAGTTTGGTAGCCCTGTAAGGACCTGGAGTAACGATATGAGCATCCACGAAGTTCATTTTAAACACGATATTTAAAAAAGACGACGAATGTGGATAACAGTAAATAAAATAAATGTATAAAAAGCCGATATCAGCCCATAGTAGTTACAGTACACATCAATAGCACACTCAAACGGGACGCCGATCTCACTGTTTAAAATTACGAGCGTATTTCCGGAGCTCCGTGATTGGATGATGCCTGACACGTGACATCCAATGCCTCAAGCCACGACCACGCACCACTTTTCAAAACACTTTCTACTGGTTAAACGGCAACACCCGCAGGATGTGTGTGCAAATACGGCAGTATTGTGTGTTGTGCATTGTTGAAAGTACCGTGGATTTAATTATTTATATGCAGTGTATTTAAATTCTATGAGGGCCCGCATAAAATTCTGTGGTCGTTATGCTATTCGATAGGTATTGTGTGTTGTATGGTTTCAGAATCTTTCTGTTACATAACGAAACGCAAAAAAGCTTCAGAGCAAAAGTTTTAAAAATCTTGGAATTTTGTAAATAATGATCCGATCTTCCATATTTGAAACATATCCGTATATTGCCAAGTTATGAATTGTGAACGTCTTAAAAACATTAAAACGGCTTTATTATTTTATTAACCGAAGCCTTGCACGTGGAGTAATGGCTGTCTCGTAGAACAAAATACATTTATCTCTGGACGTTATAAATTTGTTACATATAGTATATGGAAGATTATCTGAATACTTTTAAATATGAGCAACCATGAGTTATAATGCATTTCCTGTCCATCATATCTTGAGCTAATTAGTCGGCTATAGCTGCGTTTTTATAACGAAACTATATTTCTGGTCCCTCCATATAACGGCACGTGTTTTGTGTTTCTACAGAACATGTTAAAAAATTAAACACTTTGAGATAATAAAAGATACATATACCCAGCCACCTACTTGTCAGGAGCCTGTCCTGGGTAGCCCAGGGCACAAGGCTGGGGTGCACCCTGGACGGGATGCCAGTCCATCACAGGGCACAGGACAGGGTACACCCTGGACAGGATGCCAGTCCATCACAGGGCACAAGGCTGGGGTACACTCTGAACGGGATGCCAGTCCATCACAGGGCAGGGTACACCCTGGATGGGGTGGTATTTATCATAGGGTGCCCTGTTACCGTCAATGGTGTAGGAAAGAGTTTGATATTGGGCTAGGTAGAACAATTAAATGATCTATATACAATTTTTTTCCTAATGGGAGAGTGAAAGAAGCCGTAGAACTATATATTGCAGGGTATGCATCCACCCTGTACTCCTACACTAAATCATACACTACAGCAATTCATAGACACATAATAATACCTTACTGCAGAAGGAAGCCAAAGAAATGCATGCAACTTGGAGAGAACATGCAAACATCACACACTCAGAATAAAAGCGGGATTTGAACCCACAGCCATGCTGGTGTGAAGCAGCAGTATTACCCACTGAGCCAATATAAAAACACATGCTGACCACAAACGCAAAAAGGCTTCCCTGCATGCACAACTCTACCCTTCAGGTGGGTCTGAACCAGATCCAACCTGATACTACACAGGGGCACCCAATAATATGCTCACTGAGCATTCCTTATGAAGTATAAAGGAATATACTGTATATACAAATATACAAATGGTACTTTTATGTTCTCGTTCTTACAGTTTGATTAAAAGTGGGGACATTATCTCACTACTTGAGTGTCACATGAGTTTCAGGATGTCTGTCGGCTCAAGCGGCCCCAACTCATCTGCTTGTAATGATGTAGTCATCATTTTTAATTTACCTTTTTCAATTTTGTCTTCTATTAACTGAAAGCCAATCAGGATAATGAAGACCAACTATAAGAATTTTTCATCTGGAAATATATGAGTACCACTGGTGAAGTACTATCATTTTTTATATTAATGTTTTTTAAAGAGCCATGTTGTCTTTGACAGTGTGTAAATTATTTCTTTTTATGTTGGTAATTATATCCCCCAGCTGCATGCTGATATATTACATATAAATTTACATATAAATTGTTTTTTTTTCCCCACAATTCACCTTCTAATCCATATCCACTCAATGTGTGAAAATCTGACTTGTCGCTGTGGCCCCCTGATACTCATCTCTGATATCAGCTTTGTTTATAAGAAGGCTTTTGGGGTTCTGTAAATTAGACTGTATTATAAATTAAAGACCCTCAGCTCCTCAGCTGAATGTTTGGTTGCTACACAAGGACAGTGTCATGCCCTACATTGCCCCCTCTTTGTCTACCTAGAAACAGTACCGCACATGCGTGCGTGCTCACTATTGTTACTAGTTGTGCCATCTGTTTGACCCCTTGTGGTCTGCTTTTCTTTGCCCTATTCCTATTTCAGTCAATAAACCCCCTCACGCCTGATCTTGCCTCCTTCGTGCTTGGATTGTGATATGTACACTGTACAGTAGATCATTAATAGAATCTGAAGAAATGCTACCTGGACAGAAGACGGTAGTATTATGCCAACACTGGACATTTAAACCCCTAAATCGATACAATATGGAGTTGAAGGTAAAAAAAGGAATGTAGATGTATGAATATAGCAAAGAATAGAAAATACACTTTTGTATTAAGTTACTGATTCGTAACTTGAGTTGCTACTGTAATATTCAGCAATATGACCTGGGATTGTCACCAGGATAAGCTTTAAGATGATGAATGGGTAAGATGCATGATTGTCTTGATAAGGTCAAAGCAATGTAATGATGCAAGAACTGGATGAAGCATGAAGCAACTGAAAGTGAAAGTAAAATGGGTCATCATTTTTTTGTTTACTTGTTTTTTTTTGAAAGACTGATAAACAAAAATCAAAGACTTTAAAGATCTGATAGTATTGTAGCCATTTTTGAATCTTTGTATGACCTTTCAATATCCTTGCTGTTCTACCTGTAATTACAGAAATATCTCTCATGACTAGGTTCATGAAGAAGTGACAATGTGAGGATGGGTGAGGAAATAAAATCAATATCCTTCTATTCAGTCAGCCCGTTAGGAGTTTATGAATATCAATTCTTCTTCCATCACAAAAATGCCCCTCACCCTTTACACACCTGCACCAAGGACCTTCAGAAAACAAAATCGTTTTTTTATGTTGGCTATCATTAATACCAGCTTTCCAGTTTAAATCAATTTTCTTCAGTATTGCTTTGTCTTTGGCTGCCTGATTCTCCCCATCACCTTTAATCCCATACATATGTGAAAATAATGCTGTTCTGCCCTGCATAAACTGTCTCTCTGACTGCTGAAACACTATGCTTATCTGTTCTGTTTAATAAGTACTTAATGAATGCTTTATTTTCTGTGGATTGAAGCTGCAGTCTCGGTGGTTGTTACCTCTTAGCAGATGCCGAATACTTGTAACAGCAGCGCTTTCAAAGTTTTAAATACATGCACCTGCTTATTAATTAGGTGAGGAATAATTTAACTATTTTCAAGGATTCAAAAGGTTGTGATTTGTACTAGTGCTCATTTGAGTGTTACTTGTAGACAGACACAAAGTAACAAGACAAAGGACAAATACTTAGTAGATTTAAGTTATTTTTCCCTTGGGATCAATAAAATATAGCTTGTCTTTAAAAGGATAAAGATGATGCACACATGGGTGGTGCAATGGCATGGCACATAGTCCTGTGATTTCATGCCTCCTGGTTAGCGTGTATGTGGGCGTGTGCATGTGTGCATGCATGTATATATTACACTGTGGGGACTAACTAACCCTACAATGTGATAAAAACCTGTTATCCTGACCTTGTGTGGAAACTTTTTTGGACCCCAGAAGGGAAAGCTCAATATTATAAAACTCTGACACTGCAATCAAAAATCTAAAAAGAAAATGCAAATACAGTTTGCAAATATATAACTACAACTATTCAGTTCTTTGTTCCAGACCGAAGTTTCAAAATAAAACAAAATAATCTAGAATTACTGATTAATCATCTGGAAATGTAAAAGCCAATAAATGTGTTTTTACCCCAGTTAGGTGGTTATCTGTGATTCATTGTGTGTTACAGTATGTGTACTCTGTCCAAGGGAATACTCTCACTTTTGCATTGTTTACACTGAGGATGGGATAGAATATTATAGATCTCTATTAGAAGTCTTAGGTTATTGAAAAGCACAATCAAAGTATATTGCAATAACCATCCATCCATTTTCCAAACCGCTTATCCTACTGGGTTGTGGGGTGTCCGGAGCCTATCCCAGGCAACGGGCACGAGGCAGGGAACAACCCTGGACAGGGGGCCAGCCTATCACAGGGCACACTCACACACCAGTCACTC
>JAABNY020000032.1:23172135-23187463 GCA_015164015.2 Brevimyrus niger
CAATGGCATTTTTGAAAACATTACCTCTGTGAGTCTCCCCACCATTGACAGACTGAACAAGCATGTTGTTTTGACAGAACAGAGGTACAAGGTTCCATTTGAGTGGAACAGTGAGGCAGTAAAAGAACTAAGACACCAGTATGTACAGGTGAGGGAATTCATATTTGTCCTTGACAAGATTTCTTTATCAACATAATCAACCTTGCTCTCTCTTTTGCGCTTTGTTATTTATAGTATATATAAAATTTATATATATGTTTGTTTCTATTTGACAGAGGATACTTGAGTTGGAAGCCAGTGACACCCAGCACATTTTGGTGTCTGTAGATGAAGCCGGATTTAACCTAAACTAAGTAAGGCGACGTGGCTGGAACCTAAAAGGTCAGAGGGCCACAGTAGATGTCCCAGGCCAGCATGGGGGCAACATCACAATCTGTGCTGCTATTGCTGAACAAGGAGTCATTCACAATGCAGTCACCACTGGGCCCTGCAACACTGGCCGGCTTCTTCAGTCTTTGGATGGGCTCTACACTGCTCTTATTCCAGGAAATGCAAAGGGGGTTGTGAGGGCCAACATACCACGCTATGTTGTGATTCGGTACAATGTACTTTTTCACCATTCAAACCATGTGAGGGAATGGTTTGAAACCCACAAATAAATGATGATGGTGTTTCTTGGTCACCATTCCACAACCCTATTGAGGAATTATTCTCTGCTTGGTGGTGAGAGGTATATGATCGTAGGCCCCATGATCAAATGTCATTACTGGAGGCAATGGATGTTGGCTGTGGGGACATCACACCTGAGGTTTGTCGGGCCTGGTTGCGGCATGCTTTGTCCCCGCTTCATCTCAGAAGAGAAAATATCAGGTGTGATCTAGACACAATGATGTGGCCTAACAGGGAAGAGAGACTGGATGCCCCTTGAGGGATTTCACGACACATCTGTTCCCCTTGCTCTAAACCATGGTGTATGTAAGACAGTAATTTGATGCAGATTTCCATCTATACATATCTGTATAAATATACTACATACTTTAACATGATGTACTACAGTAAATGTACAATGTTCAATTCCATATTTTTGCATATTTTTTCTGTTACTTGGTTCTATGCTTTCTCAGTTACAGTAATTATCTGTAAATTTACAAATGTTTCACATTACATTTTATTCTTTTTTTTCTCTACATTAGATTTGAGTAAGGTTTTAATTAAAAGATTAAACATTTGCTAACCAAGTCAGCACCGCTGAAAGTGTTTTATTCATTTGTCACAGTGATGATGTGATTGACTGATGTTGTACGCTCTGACACACATGCATAAGGTTTCGATTGTTTTGGTAGCTTCTGCACAGGTGATTTATTGTTATTTGAAATACATGAACTGTTTGGGGAACTGCATTAAGGGTGGTGAAAAGGGTGATTCTGATGAGGAAATTGCATGAGATTGACTGAGAAACTGTACCATAACAACCACGGCCTGTAGATCTCTAGATATAGCTTTTTGTTCCTGAAAATCATACAGTCTGACCTTAGGAAGAATTCATAGTGAATAATGTTCCTGAGAGGACTTTGCTGCCTTTAGTGTTCTTTTTCTAAATAATCCTTATAACCGTAAAATAGGTGCAAATCAGCGGGAGATCATTTTAAACTGAAATTGAGAAAACACTTCTTTACCCAGCGTGTAGTTAGAGTATGGAATAGTCTTCCTGTTAGTGTAGCGGAAGCTAAAACCCTGGGTTCCTTTAAATCAGAGCTAGATAAGATTTTAACAACTCTGAGCTATTAGTTAAGTTCTCCCCAAATTAAATTGATGGGCCGAATGACCTCTTCTCGTTTATAAATTTCTTATGTTCTTATGTTGTTCTAAGTATGTGATATTTTACTTAGGCGTTACTTAGTTGTATCGCTGACATAGTTAGCCACCTATGACATCTATATGCTCTATGCAGACTTTTCCGGCAAGATTACCACCATGACTGTTATATGAACACTGGCAGCTAACCCCCATTTCGGAATGACATTTAAATGGATCCCCAATCTTTAATAACTATCTGTAACCTCACCTTTGACTCCCTGCCTTTTTGTCCCAGTCGTAAGACGGAAGTACAAACAGCAGAGCAGCCTCCCCACACGCTGCCCTTGCAACTAAATTTAGTGTGACCGCTGTGCCAATGAAAGGCAATTCAGAGCGGCGGCGAGGCACCTGGCGAGTCGGCAAGGAGACGTTCCTGATGCTGTAAACATAGGACAATAATAATGGAGGAGTGACTTTGAGAAAAAAACACACATTACGGGACAAAGCCGAATAGAAAAGGTCTTGAGACTTTTAGGAAAATGGGCTTGTTTATTTCAACATAAAATCGGTGCTGTACATGACGCATAAGGAAAAAAGCAGTGAATGTAAGTTCTAAAATGAAAAAGACGCTATGGTTTAAAAATTTCAGTGTGTAAATCACACAGCATTGCTCTATTTCCTAATAACGGATTTTCATTATTTGATTATTATCATTACGTCCTTCCATCCATGCCATCCATATACATATATGACCCCCCCATTACCACACACATATATACAGTATGCGTGTGTGTGTTTGTCTGTGTGTGAGGATTTGAGTCGACTGCATTTTCTCAATTTCGTTTTTAAGTGACAATGACAATAAAAATATCTTATCTTATCTTATCTTACAACAGCATAATTTCTTAAGTGCCATGAGAAATATTTTAATGTTATGCCACACATGACTCTGTGGTCACCAGGGTTATTGATCTGATTGTTGGCCTGAATCTGTGTACTTTGAGACATCACACTGAATTGCCCATATTTTGTGCCAAAAGCCCCCTTAGACAGGCTCCAGGCCAACCATGAATATGTATGAGACAAAAAATGGACTGAAGGATGATGTCACCCACCTGCACTGTGGAGCCAGGTGACAAACGCCTCTGTCATTACACAGCACTATATGAACAACAGCCAATTTTAATATTGTCTGGCCTGTTCAAATGTAAACACCTTAGATCAGCTTGAACTTGAAGTGAGGAGAACAGTGTTTAATAGCTGGTACAAGACTGTTGTCACATCCCCCCATATGCACAGTTTATCTATTGAGTTTAAAACTGAAACGCATAACAATATGACCTTTTGAAAGGTAGGGAAATTATAGTTACAGAAATAGCATTCGGTCTCTTTGAGAATACTTGAACTATTAAAAAATTCGATCTCATAATCACATACTAAACCAGCTCAGTCAAGGATTTGATGACTAAAGGCCTTCAGCTCTTAGTAACAGTTTTATACACCCCCTTTCTGCAGCACTCTCCACATAATGGTCTGTTGCTAAGCAACTGTAAAATAAAGCAGATACCTCTAAAGTCAGATAACCTCCAAGCCTCTCCTTTTGCCCTTCATTTCATATGTGTTTCATGCTGTATTTGGGGGGGGGGGTGCAGTGGCTCTAGGGGCAGCACTGTGTCCTCACACCTCCTGGCTTGGAGGTTTGAGTCTCGCTCTGTTGATAGATCTCCCTTTGTTCACATCAATATCCTCCTTCCCACAGTCCAAAAGTCCATGCCTCTAAATAGCATGTAAGTGTGAGTGTGTCCTGTGATGGAATAGCATCCTGTCCAGTCTGTCCCTGGTCCTGTACTTCCTGGGACAGACTCCAAACCCACTCTGACCCCAAATGTAAAACTAAACTAAACTAAACTAAACTAAACTAAACTAAACTAAACTAAACTAAACTAAACTAAACTAAACTAAACTAATTGTTCTGCTTCTTAAATCTTAAAACTCAGCTGGGCAGTTTAGTCTCATGCAGCTGAAAACTATTAAGAAATTTCTCATGGTAGGTGGCAGACAGATTAAGAAGTCTCTGTGCCTGTTCTTGAGACTTGGCCTTTAGAGTGATAGTAAATGCTAAGTGGGTTTAATATTGTTGGCTGATTACAAAAGCAAATGAAATTTAGTTGTTTAATGCAGGCCTTCTATCAGCTGGTTGGATGACAACAGAAGTTGCACTTTGTATTCATTTTTGCATTATGTGTTTGTATCTGTGCATGTTAAGTACCTTACTGCTGTATGCAAAAGAATTCCTCCTTGGAATAAATAAAACATGATCATGTTATGGTGTGCTGCTGAGTGTGTGCATGTTCTATTCTTCTATACCTCATCAGACTTTGTGCTACTGTATATATGTTATATGTCCTATATTGCACCAGACTGGGTGCCTATTCTAGTCTCCTACACCACACCAAACTGTGTAAATCTCCTATTCTCCTACCTCACATCGGACTGTGTGCATGTTCTATTCTCTTATACTGTATCAAACTGTGTCCATGTTCAATTCTCCTATACCGTCCCAGGCCATGTACGTGTTCTCCTATCCTGTATTCCACCAGGTTGTGTGCATATTCTATTCTTCTCTACCACACCACACTGGGTGTATGTTCTATTCTCCTGTACCACATCAGACTGTGGGTGCATTCTATTCCTCTATATTACACCAGACTTTGAGTGTGTTCTGTTCACCTGTATGGCATCAGCTGCATTGTCAGTATCATAATTCATCCATCCATCCATTTTCCCTCTCTCATTTTCTCGCGTAACTCATGCAGGGTCTTAATGCTCATATCCTATGATGCCAGACTATCACAGCGGACACAATACTGAGGATTTCAGGAAATTAATTCCACTGAACTATCTGTCTTTGATGTCTTGATAATGAATAGAGAACTAGGGTGAAACGTAAATGACTGTATTAGTAATGTCAGTAAAGTTTGAAGTAACAATACTGAATCAATCCTAGAAATCTCTTGAAACAAATGCTCAACATATATTGCTTCACTATAAATTTTATATAGATATTTATATTCAAATCCATCTTCCAACAAGTTATCCAGTATATGTATGCACACAGGCTGAAGAAGGAGGCCTTCCAAACTTGGTTGGCTTGTGAGACTCTTGAAGCAGTTGACAGGTACTGGCAGGCCAAGGGGAAAGTAACATTGGCAGTTGCTGAAGTAAAAACTTGGGTGTGGGAGGAGTTTGGTGAGGCTATGGAGAAGGGCTTTCGGTCGTCCTCAAAAAGGTTCTGACAAACCGTCAGGTGACTTGGCGGGGAGGGAAGTAGGGCTTTACCCATTCCGTGTACAGCAGGGATAGAGAATTGTTGACCTCAACTGGGGATGGGTGGTGGAAGGAATACTTTGAGGATCTCCTGAATTCCTCTGATACTGGAGGAAGTACAGCTGTAAGACTCGGGGGGGGGGGACTTGCCCATCTCTGGAGCTGAGGTCACTGAAGTATTCAAAAAACTCTTCAGTGATAGGGCTCTGGGGGTGGATGAGGTTTGCCCCAAAGTTCTTGACAGCTGTTGTTGGGCTGTCTTGCCTGACACGCCTCTTCAACATTGCGTGAACATTGAGGATAGTGCCTGTGGATTGGCAGATTGCGGTGGTGGTCCCAACCTTTAAGAAAGCGGACTGCAGGATGTATTCCAGCTTCAGGGGGATCACATTCCCCAGCCTCCCTGGGAAGGTCTTTGCCTACTAGAGAAGATTGATTGAACCTCTTATTCAGGAGGAAAAATGCAGAATCCATCTTGGCCACAGAACCCTGGACCAGCTTTTCACCCTCACAAGGATACTGGTCAAGGATGCCAAACCAGTCTACATGTGTTTTGTGGACTTGGAAAAGGCATATGAGCATGTCCCTCGAGGGCTCCTGTGTGAGGTGCTTCAGGAGTATGGGGTACAGAGTCCGTAGGTCATCAGGTCCCTGTACAAATGCAGGGAAAGCTTGGTTTGCATTGCCAGAAATAAGTTAAGACCATTCCTGGTGGGTGTTGGACTCTGCTAGGGCTGTCCTTTGTCACTGATTCTGTTCACAATTTTTATGGACAGAATTTCTAGGCATTGCCAAGGGGCAGAGGGGGTCTGGTTTGGGGGGCCATAGGATCTCATCTTTGCTTTTTACAGATAATGTGGTCCTGTTGGCATCATCAGCCGGTGAACTGCAGCCTGCACTGGGGTGGTTTGCAACTGAGTGTGAGGTGACCAGGATGAGAATCAGCTCCTCCAATTCTGAGGCCATGGTTCTTGACCGGCAAAGGGTGGATTGCTGGAAAAGTTGCTGCAGTAATGCAGACGCTGGCGAAGAGAGAGCTAAGCTGAAAGGCGAAGCTCTCAATTTAGAAGTCGATCTATGTTCTTATCCTCACCTATGGTCATGAGCTCTGGGTACTGACCGAAAGAACGAGATTGCAGATACAAGTGGCTGAAATTAGTTTCCTCCTCAGGGTGGCTGGGCTCAGCCTTAGAGATACTCAAAGGAGTTCATAATTTGGAAGGGGTTCAAAGTAGAGTCACTGCTCCTCCACAACAAAAGTTGAGGTGGTTTAGGCATCTATTTATGATGGCTCTTGGACAGCTCCCTGGGGAGGGGTTTCAGGCTTGTCCAACTGGGAGGAAGCCCTGGGGCAAAAACAGGACATGCTGGAGAGAATACATCTCTCAGCTGGCCTGGGAACGAATTGGTAATCCCCTGCAGGCATTGGAGGAGGTGGCTGGGGAGAGGGAGGTCTGGCCATCCCAGCTTAGACTGCTGCCCCCTTTACCTGACCCCAGAGTGGTGGAAAATTGATAGATGGATCGAAGGATGGATGTACAGACATATATACTTGTATTCCTTGTCTTTGCATGGACTCTCCATTGATTTCTATGGAAAAAACCCTAATGTTACATCGGTGGGTGAGGACAGCAAGACGGGACTCAGCTCTTCTCAATTCACAGATGTAATGGAACCTTATTAGAGGTACAGGCACGTAAAAGACAGAACACAGGCAACACTAACAGGGGATAATGACCAGACTGAGGAACACAGGACAGGGAGGCATGTACTGTATATACACGACTAACGTGGGGGGTAATGAGGGACAGGTATAGACTATTAATATCACAGTACAGGTGAGAAAGGAGGATGCAGGAGGATCAGCAGCGCCATATTCAAGCCCCACAGGAATAGAACAGGGCAGGTCAGGAAAGATCATAACATAAACCTCCTTGAGGTGTGCACTCCATGGGAAGCAACATCGAAGGAGATGAGCACGGAGCCTGAGGGGTAATTTGGTCCCCACAATGTAATATATACATGACCCACACACACACACACACACACACACATACACAAGTATGTATTCAGATCTTTGTGGGAAAACTCTAATGCCAACAATGACAGCCTTAACCTCAATGACAGCCTTAACCTCTACCCAGTCCTAACCTTAACCATATGTAACCAAACAAAATACAAGTCTTTTGGAACTTTTAGTTTGTTTATTGCTGCAATAAATTTTTATAAGTCTGAGTTCCCCTTGTGGGGACAAAAAAAATAGTCCCACAACATCAAAATAACAGATCTTCGTCACATTGTGGGGACATTTCGTTTACACACAATAGTCCATTTATAGACACCGTTACAGCTAACTACATGTCTCAACAGCAGAAACATGTATGTCTGCATGAGGGTGTGTCCTGTGAGGTACTGGCATAAAGTGCTAGTTAAAACTTCAAGTACACTTGCTGGTAATTT
This sequence comes from Brevimyrus niger, assembly GCA_015164015.2. NCBI lineage: Eukaryota > Metazoa > Chordata > Actinopteri > Osteoglossiformes > Mormyridae > Brevimyrus > Brevimyrus niger. The sequence goes on from JAABNY020000032.1 coordinate 23,179,720, forward strand.
TTTTTTATCATACTTTTATACGTCGTACATATTTCTGTAAACACAACAAAATTTAAAAATACAAAACATACAAAAGAGAGTATACCACAGCAGTGTTCAATGGAAATAAGTATTCCTCATAAATAAGTATTCCTCATAAATAAGTACCCCTCATAAATAAGTACTCCTCATAAATAAGTATTCCTCATAAATAAGTATTCCTCATAACAGCCATACTGTAGTTCACCTTGGTAACCGATTCACAAACGTAAGGCGTTCGCTTCCCCGGTTTCTGTAGGGAGTCATCTGACATGTCTCTCAGCTCTTCTGCAGTTGATCCCAAAGACATAGGACGAATGGTTTTGTTTGCCTCAACTCATTTGTTTTGTTCAACTTGTAATAATTAAACTGAGGTCTGGAGAATGGACAGACCAGGTCATTGGCTTGAGTTGCCCTTAAATCTTCATTCTTGGCAGATATTTCTTGTACAATTTTGAGGTGTATTTTGTATTGACACACATCAAAGATGTGCAGGTCATTCTCTCTCTCTGCTTGACAGGGGTTTCTTTGCAGCGATTCCTTCATTCATGCCCGCTTCACTGCTCCTCCTCTGAAAGGTTCACACTAAGACATCTGCACTTCTAGCAGCACCTACCTGAGCTTTCATTTCATGTCTGGTTAATCACCGCTTCTGCAGTGTTTTGACTTGAATGAGGTCACCGTTTATCCTGCCTGACCTTGTTTGGTCCTCATGAGTGCCAGTTTGTTCAACTTATTTGGTGGTTTTGCCCACAGCAGGTACAGACACTGGCAAAGATCTCGCTGTTTGTCTTAAAGGTTGACATGCACAAGTTGAAGTAATTAAAGACTTGCCGTGTATTGTACCATTGCCTAATCATTCGAGCATGGGACACTTTACTACTTATATTTATAGTAGTGCTGTCAAATGATTTTTTTTTTCTATCAGATTAATCACAGGGTTGCTGTGGATGAATTTCGATTAATCACGATTAAATATCATTCATTTATAATCTATATTAATTGCATTTCATTTTGCATGAGCAAATAGACTCAAGAAAAAAGGGAATATATATGCACTTAACATGTTTATTGAATATCTTGAACACGAATCGGATGCATTCCATCTGTCCCAGAAGTGCAATACCATGGACCAATATCAAAAAGCAAGATTTTTTGCTTAGCCGGACAACTTGTCGGATTTAAGGTACCTCAGTTTAAATAGTCTTTATCTTCGTCCACATACAGTTAGCCCGATTACCGTAAATCCAACAAATAATCCAGCAAATCATAAAATCCAATTCTAGCCTGGTTAATTGCCATTGTTAGCAATGTCACTTGATAACACATTACTCGCTGTGCTTTACGTATAAAACTCTGTAGCAATACGTCCACAGATAAGTTGGACGGTATAGTGTGTGCAACCGATTTAATGGGCCACAAATGAGAAGGAGTGCTTAAGCAGTATAAAACTACAACTTTCCCTTCTGTTGATAAAGGCCATAGCAGCCATCTTGGATTCTGAACTTGGGATCCTCTGTGCTGCTTCGGGATATTTCTCGGATCTCCGAGAAACAGGAGTGGGCATGCCTTCACTTCTGGCTTCAAAACTCAGAATCCAACTCGAAATACAAGTTTCCAGGACAAATGGAACACACCAAAACTGCCAGAAATGGGTTGACGGAGACATTTCAGGGATTTTGAGTCATTCTGCGCTATAGATTGGTTAATTGCATAAAAATTTTTAATGGATTAATCACGATGATGGATTAATCCGCGTTAACCTGTCAATTTTGACAGCCATAATTTATAGTAATCGTGGATCCACACCTGATTTCGAAAGTTTAATAATGCAACATTCTTGTTAACTCAGGGAGCAAGTTCTATCTTAGGAAGCAAGTTAGCAAGCACATGGCTACATTCTTTATATTCTTGGTATTAACAAAATTGACAGTACATAGCCTAAAAACATCACAATACCCTTTACATTAGTTGCACCTTCGTAATGCATTCAATGTGCATTCATAAAACGTTCATAAGCAGCATGTAAGTATACCATAACATCTTAACATACCTTAACAACTTTAACATACATGAATAACATTATATGAGTATATGATTATAATGTTTGTTATTTTCATATATTAATGTATATTACGGCTTTTAAAGTATGTTGGAAGGAAATACTTGCATGCTGCTTATGAATGTTCTATGAATGCATAATGAATGTATTATGAAGGTACACTGCATATTCTATGAATGCATTATTAAGGTATTATGAAGATGCCGTTAATGAAAATTGTTGCCAAACATCATAATTTACAGTATTCCTTTTGTTTTTTTGAACGCTTATGCCTCAGAATCTTAAGCCTGGTCATGTTATTAAGTTCACTTTCATTGCTTGGCAGGCATCTGTTTTTTTATTTGCCAAATACGTTTTAAATTTTAGATCAATCACACCATTTGTAATAAATTGCATGTTGATCCGTTTGTTCAGTACCTGTGTATGTGAAATATTCCATTAATTGCCAAGGTATGACATTCAAAAATAATCATTCAATATTTCCACTCATAATACAATGCCCTCTCTTGTGTTATTACAATCTGTATATATAGCCTTTTTGAAAACATTGAAAATTCAGCTTGTACTTGTAATATTTCTGTTGGAAACAAATCTGTACATCACTTGTTCAAGTTAGTTAAGTTAATCAAATATTAAAATATAGGTCATTGTTACAAACTTGAGATTTTTTCATGAAAAAAGTCACTGTGAAATAGATTTGTTTTATGTATATGTTTAGGTGTATTAAAATTATGTTGTTTGTTGCTCTTAAATTATTTGCCCCAGTATATAGCCAAAAGAGCCAACACATAACTAGGTAAAATAATTCATTTTCATCATAAGATGTATACTTGAATTTTTGGTATTTTTGCTCAAGTCTTGTCATTTCTGTAACTCTTGCCCCGAATTTAATGAAATACTTTTGTCTATTACTACCCCAGAGGCAAAATCTCCATGTCATGAGAATGATTCATATGCTCATATACTCCCCTTTGGGTTAATTCTACATTAATTGGTGGATCTAAAATCTAAAGGACTAAATTTGTAAATATTTATGATTGAAAGTTTTAGTGTCGGGTGCAATTAATTGCAAGAATCACAGAAACCGGAACGATTATTCAGCTAATTTTTTTAATCGATTCACAGCCCAAATAGATGTATGGTAACGCTAGACTAGTTATGATGAGCATGCATTCGAATAGCAAAGAAGCTGCCAAGAAATAACACTGATGTATTCCCCAGGAGGCCCCGTCACCCCCTCTCTGCTGTTTAAATACCACTCCTCCCACACTCCCCAACCAAAAAAACCTGGAAGTCTGCTATACCAAGCAGGTAACTCAAATGTTTGACTGTACTAGTACATATATAAATATATGCCAGTCCATTTCAGGGCACACAAGTGCACACATTTATGGACAATGGGCAATTTACAGACACCAGCTCCCTTAAATGGCACATCTTAGGACTTTGGTAGGAAACACATATAGACACACAGAGAAAACCTCAGCCTAGTAACTCCACAGGCTCACAGAGTCAGTGGGAGGGAATCGAACTCACAGCCCCGCAGGTGTCAGGCCAGTGCCTGCAATATAAATAACATTCAGGTTCAGGGGTCCTCCAGCAGTTATCTGCTGAGTTTGAAGTTCACATTTGTCAACAATTGCTTATTGTACGTGCAGCACAAAGATAAGTGTAACAGATGTATATCAGGAAGGATGGTACCACCTAATGAGATTTACGTTTCACAATTAAATGGGAATTTTCTCTGCATAATTTCTCCTGTTAATATTCAACAATAAAACATGCAACAATTTCCGTCACCTCATCACTGGAATAAACATGTTATATAAATGTTAATGAGATTATGCAATGCCTTGTAATTGCTACTCTGTTCAATGCTAATATATAACATGCAAGAAAACTCAGCAGGAAATTAGGAGAATGGTCAGGTGAAAAGCTAAAGGGTAAAACTAAGGGGACCAGAATTCAAACAGCTCCAGTATCCACCAGTCTGCAAGGTTCCTCTGCATCCATGTAAGGTGGCAACAAGCTGTCAGTTATTCCGACAATAATCATCTACGAAACCGACTAGACATGAAGTGCAAATATCAAGCAAAACACAGTATTATATAAAACGCAAGAAGATCCATCACGTCAGTGGCTCTCAAACCAGTGCTCAGGCCACCCCCAGTTTCCACCACCCACATGCGTGATATTACTTGTCAACTAATTATAACACTCTTGATTATCTGGCTCATGCATGTAACTGGCAAATTAAAATGAAAATGTGGATCGGGTGGAAAACGTGACCACTGGGTTGAGAACCAGTGCCTTACAGTGATGCCAGCTTATTAAGCATCTAAATGGCTTGTGGAAAGAGACACTAACTGCTGTTTCACTCGCAGTGAATACACAGATAAACTCCTAGCAGGCAAGCTAAGTGGGTCCATCAGGCTTATGTAATTAATGCACACAAGTATGAAAATTATTAGCACAGTAGTAACTATCTTATTATCATATACTGGGTTTTGTATACCTCCCAGCAATCTGTTTGAATTCTTTGATTTTTTTCCCCCTCTAAATTCTCTCTTAGTAGTACAGGTATTAGTATAGTTGATATTTCAAATAAAAACTCACTGACAAGCAATATAGTCCTCAGTGATACATAGATTCATGGTGTATGGATATTCTATTACAGAAAAAACAATAAATCAAGAACCTTAAACTTTAAATTGGCTAAATTAAATGCAATGGATTAGCAAGTCATTCGCCTTTGCTATCTTGGTAGATTGTGTACGGAAACAGCTTTAGTGTGAAGGCCATCTGTTTAGACAGTGAAATGTGTGTGTTTTGTGGTAAACTTGAGGCATTTGTTATGATATGAAAATATAAATGTGAACAAATGTCCTTCACAACATGGACATCTGATATTTTGCCACAGATGGATCATTTTGGCGACTGGCTAACGGGATACACTTTGCAGACGACTGAATGAAGAGACAAAGAGTAAAATAATAAAGGAACAAATATAAAGGTGCAGATGGAATTTGTTCAGATCTTAGCCTTGTATGGATCAGAGGAAGACATGAATTGAAAAAAGATTAAATGGTAACCATAGAAACAAATTCTACATGCAGGTAATGAGGTGTATCTATGTATCTATACATACAGGTACCTTCTCTCTAACCTTGCAATGAAAATTTTGAAAATATGGGGAAATTGATGAAGTGTCCTACAACTTGGAATAATGCAATTTCAACTGCAATTACAATTAGAAATATTTCAATGTCATACATTAATACATGGGGCGGCATGGTGGTGCAGTGGTTAGCACTGTTGCCTCACACCTCTGGGACCCGGGTTCGAGTCTCCGCCTGGGTTACATGTGTGTGGAGTTTGCATGTTCTCCCTAAAACACTGAGATTAAAGTTCAAATTAACTTGAGAAAAAAGTTGAAAGTTAAACAGTAGAAACTTGTGACTGTAAGATATCTGTAGTAGGTGGATCTTCACTATACCAAAGTTTTCATCACCTCACTCCAAAACAGTGACAGAGACTTGTGACCCCAATTCAGTTTAAAGGTGTTCCCTAACCTTTATTACAGGGCTAGCTGGGCCTGTCAGTTAAAATTAAAGTTGAGGTGCCAGTTGAAATGTTCTTCAAATCATCTTGCATCCCTTCAGCTCACCAGTTGTTGTGCTAGGAGAAGATATCTGTAGATTTCAACTTTAACCTCAAGAAAAATCCTTTAAGGTTTAATCTCAAATGTTTACTTTAACATTAATTTCAAAACTTGACTGTCAAAGCAGGTGGGATGAAGGACATGAGAGCAAGCACTAGTTACCACATGAAAGGGGTTTATTAAACTTAGACAACTAAAAATAAACAGGATGATGAGGGAACCAAATTAGATTAGATTAGATTAGATTGACTTTATTAATTTATTAATTCTTTCGAAAACAGCAGCAGTTGAATAGAAAAAAAGACGGAATAACAGGATCCATAGGATCAGCAAAAATGACAATATAAGAACTATAAAGAAAATATTACAAAATATACAAAAAAATTACAAAATATACAAAAAAATACAAAATATACAAAAAATACCAAAATATTAGTAAAGATTAAAGAAAAAACATAAACACAATGCCAGTTATATGGATGTTATTGTAGTGATGCGTTGTAGAGTCTTATAGCTGTGGGGAGGAATGATCGACGGAAGCGCTCCGTCTTGCACTGTTGAGGGGAATGGAGAAAGGCAGGGAGCAGACAACACAAGGGTACAACAGCAATGACGGAACTGGGAAGCACTTAAATACATGACTAATGATGGAGCAGAAGAGATGTAGCTGGGTTAACATGAGGGCAGGAGTAGGAGGTGAGACAAACGAGCACCAGGCAAGGCTTGTTAAGGCCACACCAGGGAGGAAGCAAGAGGGTCAGGCAGACATGGTGGGCTGGACCTGACATCAACTTTTATCTCAAAATGGTCTATGTTTTTCTTCCCTTTCAGGTAATCCGGATGCTCTTTTGTAGAGTAAACCTAAATCTTTTAATGAATATCGTAGTGTAGAGTTCACAAAGTACAGGTCATGGGGCATAGCATTGTCCTTGGCAGGGACTCGCAAACCATTTTCAGCCAGGAAATTAAGTTGAATAGTATTTGAATAATAGTAGTTATAGTAGTTAAATAAGATTAGAATCAAATGTAACAAAATGTTAGCTGGGCTATGGAAGCCCTAGTACTGGCTTCAGAACTGCTGATTGTGACAGTAAAATAATAAATAAGGAATGAATGAATCCTGAACTTGCTTCCTATATTCTGAGCTTCATTAAAATTTTAGAATTTTAAGAAATTTAAAATTTTAGAAAAGAAAATACCTGCAATGCAGTGGGTACCTCAATGTATCATTGGGGGCCCTATGGTGGCAGAGTGTAGGATCCTTAATTTTTTTTTTGGTGGGATTAGCGCAAGAACCAGTATTTTAAAATTCTTTTTCTGCATGTTAGAAATATAGCCTTAATATGGGATATTTGTACCTTTAGGTCAAAAGAGGTCCCCACCATGACTAAATTAATTTTAATATGCTGTTTCTTCTTGAATAAATCACCAGCTCATTTAAGAAATGCGTGTGCACACATCCAACTGTAACACAAAAAACACAACAAGGTTAAGTGTACTGGAGTTTGGATTTTTACTGGAATTTATTTCTAGCAGCAGTTTCTAAATTACTGGTGTCTGCCAAATTTAACCTCCTTTTATAGGGCCAAACATCAAGAACCCAGTGCCAAGCTGTCCTGGCATTTTGCTGAGTCTGAAGCACAAGAGCTTTCCTACATAAAAAGGTACGGTTCCCACATCACCTGATCCTCCTGTTTCCTCCCTAGCATGACCCTGACAAGCCACACCTGCTACTTGTTGTCTTAACCCTCATGTTGCCTCTGTTTAGCCCCCCATTATTCTAGTATATAAGCGCTTCCCAGTCCTGTCATTAATGGAGCTCCTCCTGTCAGCCTGTTTCTGGCGCCAGTCTAGCCCTCTTGTTTTATTCCTGTGCAATCTTGTTAATTTCCAGTCCCTGTTTCAGTTAAATAAAAATTCCTATTGTTTTGTCAAAAGCCAGCCCTCGAGTCATTTGTCCTGCTTGTCATAACACCCACAATCCAACAAAATTAATGTATTTC
>JAABNY020000032.1:23210261-23229221 GCA_015164015.2 Brevimyrus niger
TCCAGAGTTGTCTTTGCATGGCTATTTTATTTACTTCAATTTTAATTCCTTTTCCATAAGATTTATTTAAATACTGTAGGTCATGGCTTTTCTGGTCACATGCTGAGCTTCTGCTTTGGAGGATGTGATTGAAAGGATTTAGAGAAGGTTCTGCCATTGAATCCCAGCTGGATCTCATTCTTTACCCTTCCAGGGTTAATCATAGAAGGTGTGAAACTGGATTAATGCTTTTTTGCGGCATTTTTTTTAACAGCCACTGCTGTGGTGTCAGGGTTCATTCTGTTGTTTTAATAGCTCTGGGCTGTTTCATCAAAACCATTGTTGGGTCTTAGTTTGAAGATTAATTCAGGAGATAATTGTATTATGCAGTATTTAGTTTTCTTTAATTGTATATTAAATTCATGTTCCTTTCAAATAGCACCCTGTAGAGTTCCTTCATCCTCTGGTAATATGCATAATCATCTAAGCATAAAATGATATAGAGTCTGTAAAAATATTTAATATTAAAGACTTTTATATAATTATTTTCTTTTCAGCTTGAACGACTTCTTCACGTGGGTAACAATGTGGCCTGACTCCACCAAGGGTGTGGCTTAAATCATTAGGCATGTTTTCGTGTGCCAGGATATTATGGGGTGTCTCCTGCTTTCTTCCCTGAGTTCCTGGGCTGGGTTTCTGGTTCACTGTTACCATTTGAACCCTCCAGAGTCTGAGGCCTCTCAGCCACTTCTGAGGTAGTCTGACATTACTGACATACCTTGACTTTTTAAGACATTTATCCAGAAGTGCTACATATACTTTTGTTCAGCGCCAATAATCTGAGACCATATAGAATGTCATTAAACTATTTTTGTTTAAATCAACTTTAAACATCCACTTTTCAAAAACCTATTTTCAAGGGTGCTATGATAAAAAAAAAGCAGATAAACATTTTTGGCCAAGAAAACGATGAAGGACAGTTACTGCAATAGTATTCTCAGAATTTCTCATCAAAATTTTAAAGTAGATCTGTAGTACGACAGTGTGTTTTTAGTGTGTTTTTCGTGTGTTTTGGCTTCGTGGTAATTATTGTGTACAGCCATGAAAATTCTTGTAAAAATGTTGATTCTTTTATGTTTCAGTGTCTTCATATGGAGAGAATGATGTTGCTTATTAAAGCTAATCAACATTTTTGCTTCAGTGAATGGATGGATTTTACCAATGAAGGGTAACACTATACTTAGTATAGATTTGTAAATGTTATTTTATTAATTTGTGCAGCTCAAACGTCATGAACGGTATTGTGTGTAACCGGGAATTTGATTGTAAAAAAAAAAAAAAACACTTTTCGGCTAATTTAAAAATGTGAAACTTCTAAATACACTTAACTTTTAAAGAGTTCCACCCAAAAATATTGGCCCAGATAATGTCCAACATATCTAAAGGGATTGTGTTACATGCACTCTGAAGGGAATTTACCAAATTGCACTCCAACAACCCTGTTTCAGTTTCTTTCAGAATTGTTGAAGAATAAAATTACTGAATTTAGCAAATCATGAGTTTTTCTTGTCTGATTGTAGCATCACCCCCAATTTATAATGCTCAATTTCCCCCGGGCCCATAGAGATATTAAATGGTAAAAAGGCCAAATTCTCAAAATGTTTTCCTGATGGTTGTTGTAAATTCTCCAGTGTTGTGATCCATACAGCAGTAAACAAAACATGACACTGATCATTTTGTCACTAGACGAACAAGAGGGGGATACTGCTACAGCAAATGTGCAAATGGGTCAGATGCTGGAGGAATTGTCCCTGGACAACTGTACACTGGGTGGATTTGCATTTTTGTTTTGTCCCAGTTCCCAGAACACCTGGCCCAAGTAATCAGGAGCTCTAAACACCTTACAGGTAGGCTGGGAACTGGGATAAAGCAAAAATGTGGATCCACCCAGTGTGGCCTGAGGACTGGTTTAGGAAACACAGGTCTAGGGTAGTGTTTTTCAACCCGTTCCCCAGGGACCCCCTGACGGTCCACATTTTTGGTCCCTCCCAGCTCCCTGCCAGACAATCCACATTTTTGCAAAAACATGGACTCTCCTGAGGGTCCCTGAGGACCAAGTTGAAAAACTCTGGTCTAGAGACCTGTTTCATTTCTAACCAGTTGTGTAATGGCACAAATACACTCCCTGGCCAAAAAAAGTAGTCATTTGAATTTATATCAGCAAATACTTAAGAGCCAATGACCGGGTCATTGTTACAGCTCAGCAACATTATGCAGCAATAAAGTAAATTCAGTTGAGCACCTGAATCTAGTGAATAGCCCGGTTACACCTTCATCCATCATAAATGGATTTTTTTCTTTCCTGTTGGCATGGGCATATTCCAGGATATGCCAAGAATTCATTGGGTTTGAATTGTCAAGGAGTGGATGATTAAGGAGCACGAGGAATCATTTTCACGCGTGACTTGGTCACCACAGAGCTTTGACCTTAATTGAAGGTCTTTGAGATGTGCTGAAGGAGGCTTTATGGAGGTTCAACTCACTTGTCAATACAGGATCTCGGTGAGAAATTAATGCAAATCTGGATGAAAATAAGAGGTGAGATGTTGCATAAGCTTGTGGAAACAATGGCATGACAAATGTGCACCATAATCAAAGCTAAAGGCGGTCCAATGAAAATTTCAAACGACAACTTCTTTTTTTGGCCGGGCAGTTTATGAACCCTAACTGTTGGATTAAAGGTGTGTAATCTGATCCTTTTTGAGGAGCACCTTGAAATTAGATGGATGACAGTGTTGCAAAAAGTCCATCTGTCCATCTTTCCATTATCCATGCTTCTTATGCAGGTTTCGCAATATGTTGTGAGGTAAATATAAGACACAAAAACCCATCAGAATTGCATCCACTGCTGTTTGCAAGGCATTATATTGCAATATGGAAAAGCATCCTGACTCAAATGAACAAACAGTTTTGATTTGATCGTAAGGCCAGTTATAAAAGGGGGATTGATGTATCTAGGGAGTGAGGTTGTATAAGAGTCCTTATTCTCTCTCTTGCTGCGCTACTTCTTATGTCCATGGGCAGGGCTTCCCATGTCTGTCCCCATGTAGTCCTGTACAATACATCTAGGAATTTGGTCAAATGGGCTGACATGTATAGTTCGTAGAGGGGATGTGGGAGAGTTCGGCTGGCGGCCATTGATGTGTCCGCACATTTACCGTAAAGCACATCTGTGAATATGAAGCTGAAATATTGACTAAAGAGAGAAAAACAGAACAATAAAGTGATTGATAGGCATTTAGAGTACATGCAGTAAAATACTGCAGTAAACAAAGCACTGCTCAGATCGACGCGCTCCCATGCTGGTACTGTACCCTCCCTATTTCACCCCAAAGCCGTGTTTTCTCCCCACTCTGTTGATCTCAGCATTACTGGTGGCCCATATATTCAGAAAGATGCCTCGGTCTTGCCTGCATCTCCCATGAATGAGTCACGCTTCTTTTACTTTTTTTTTGCAACCGCAAGGTCAGCAGAAGCAGAAGGCCCCATTCAGCAGTGAGTGCTTGTGATGGGTATACGGCCGCCGCACCTCAGCGGGGTGAGCAAAGGCAGAGTACGAAGAGCTCACTCTCATTCTGGCTCGACTGTTTCCATAGACAGTGAGGGGGAGATGGTGAATGGAACCATGTGATACATGTTTTCTGAGTATTGTCATTTGAGGGGTACTATTTTTATTATTAAATGTAGCTTATACATGATGTGTAGCATGGATTTTCATGACACTTCCTTTTCTGACTCAGGTTCTCCTCTAGAAGTCTGTCTCTCCCTTTCCCATCCATTATCTGGGTACAGTTCCACCAAACCTGCCATTTTACACCCAGACCTTGTGTCATGTGGCCTTTGCTTGTCACTGTTGACTAATTTGTCAGATTAAGAGAATCCTCAATCCACTAATAAAGCAGGGATTTATCATTCATGGTTAAATTGGCTAGTTGGAGTTCTACTTACATAAAAATGCTCCAAGTGCGCAATGAAAAATGATTGGTACTGTGTGATAACCAATCAGATTGTAGAGGAGGTGGGCCCAAGCAACTACAGGAGGTGAGACCAAGATATATGATCGGTTGGTCCCACCTCCTCTTTTTCATTCTGCCCTCAGAACATTTTTGGGTAAGTGCAACTCCCATGAGCAAGTAACTGCAGATTTCCGAGAAATAAATTTGCTTTGAAAACATCCATCACTAATTTTTCCATACAATTGATTTTGGATTATTCTGCAGAATTATGTTTAACACTGTTAAACATAGGGAATCAAAAAAAATGAAGCATACAGCTTCCTGTACTAATGGACATATTTACATCAGTTTGCCTAGCTACTGCAGTGGCCTTTTAATGGGAATATGAGGAATCCCTTTTAGATTCAATCAGACATGCAGTGTGTTTGCACATCATAATGATCAATCTTATTCCTGTGGTGGATCCATTTAATGAGAAAGGCTTAAGGAGTGCCTCTTTTTAGAGTTGTGCAATATATCGGTTAAATATCATGTCGACCGATATTTGTAATAAATCAAGATATCAGTATCAGTCTAATGAATCAGTCATGGCTGATATTGCTGGCCGATATTTAAACTTTATTAATATGCAAAGTTAGCAGCACCAGAGGTAAAGACATAACTATGAAAATGATGGAGATGATTGCCTTGTATGTTCAGACATGTTCCATAGTGGAGGATGAGGGATTCGTTGGGTCATTCACTGTTGAGAAGTAGGTCGCCAATGTGAAGAAAAAAGGGATTTCCTCCCCCTCGGTCTCCACTCATGACATTTACCACATACAGAGGGGACACTGATCATGTGGGATAAATCGTATTTTATATCAGTTAAAAAAGGTTCACAGCATTTCATTTTGCAAAATGAAAATGAGTAAATGAGTAAAATACGTGAAGGATGGCAGCTCTACATTTACATGGGTTTTGTCAGAACAATTAAAACGTTTCTTACTCATGACTATTCTTAGTTGTTTGGCGTTTCATGCTAACACTCTGCATTTTCCCGACCTCGCGGATGCACAGACGCGCCGTTGCCGTCTCACAGATGCAGCCACGCAGCCTCACAGCCCACTTCTGCCGAGTTTCGCATGGTTTCCCATGTGTGTCATGTGTGCTTCATCTCCCTCCTGCATCACACCTGCAAGTGTGGGACAGGTAGACGTTGAAAATGAGAACTGGGTGCACACCCCAGTCCCACAGGGACCAAATGTCGGCACACAAAGAGTTTATTTACTACAAAGAGTTCGCTCTTGCGATAGCTAAGGGCAGAAGCTCCACGAAACGGGAGTTACAGTGCAGGCCTGTGATCAGCAGGTGACATTTACAAAGCAAAACCATCCTCTCATCCACTGTTAAACACACATTGTCAAGTGGGGGGAGGCAGGTGATATCTCAGCACTGCCTGGGGGCAGTTTTATTACAGCCACTAGAAGCAACTTAGTAAATAGCTTTTTTTCCAGTACGTCATTTTGCAGATGGCATCTAAATAGTGATGATGTCTGTTAGAGTATTTCTGAAGAACCACATCTTGGTTTGGGGGGTGGGGGTGGGGGGGTTGTTAATGTTTGCTCAGCTTGGAGAAGATGTGGAGTGGTTTTCTGTAGATTCACGCCTATCCCTGTTAATAATGCTGTTCAGTCATTATAAGGAGTCTCATCACAGCTAAACAATGTATGCTACATTTTTATGAATAATTAAAACATTTGTGCATATTCTAAGAACAGTGAGATGGCAAAGGAGGACTTTACAGTGATGTAGTTCTTCCTCCATCCTTCTAGACAGTGACTGTTCACATTGATGTACAGTTTTAATTCACACTTGTCAATTTACATTTGCAGTTCAGGTGAATTTTACGAGGGACAAATGAGGCTGAGCGAATTGAAGACGGCCTCCTGACTACAAATGGGCTTCACTCTGTTGGTGAAGGGCTGTGGCTGGGAGTGTGGGGGACTGTCTTGGGAACACCTCTTGCTTCCAGCCATCCGACCGACTCCTCATTACCGCCGTCCACGGGTCCGCGGGGAGCAGCGGCCTGAATGGTGTAGCATACAGCCATAATGCTGCTGTCAAGAAATATTGAACCACACTGATGTTTGTATATCGGCACAAACATGTGTGGAGGTTCAGTTTGACAAAGGATGCTGGTATATATGAGCAATTTCCTGGGTAATCTTGTAAAATAAGTTTTATGAAACTTTTACAAAAAATCATCATAGTGGAAGTGTTTCTCTTGGTCCTCGGCTAAAACCCCTGCATTACCACATTATCTGTATACTTTGATATGGATATGAAGAAGGAGCCAGGCCATTAATAGGGAGAGTGGAGCAAAGGCAGTTCATTTGCTTAATAACTTGAAAGTGGCGTGAAAGTCTGTGCATGCTCTTGGGAGTTCATGATAATTAAAAGCGCTTACTTTTTTTTTTTTCTTCCCCAACCCCCCCACCCCCCCAGTTTAGACAGCGTGCTCTGTCGTTTCCGTCAGAGTGACATCAATCGCTCGTGCCGCTTAGTTACCATAGGGATCCCTGATGATGTTCTACTTCTGAAATAGCCTTCTGTCAGTCACGTTGTAGGCTTGGACTCTTTTGCATATACAGCCTTTAGAGGAGTTCACAAGGAAGAACGTACAAACTCATATGTGACTCTGCTACTGGAATATCTTATTTTTATCAATGAAGTCTTTTACCATCAGATGATTAGGGACGTAACCAGCCGGCCATCTCTCTGGACTGCTTCCTTATTGGTGCTCAGAAAGAAGGAATAGTTTTGACTCCCCACAACTCTGGAGACTTGGATTACCGTTGACGCTTAGTTGTGACAGCATTACACAAGATGAAAACTAATAAGCCCTTAATTCCATCCAGAAAACACCTGGGCAGTGCTGCTGACGTCCGTAGCCGTCGGTTTTGCTGTGGATTCGTGGTGTAATGCAGCCCCTGGGGAGCCGGGTTTGACGGAGATTTGCTAGTAGCCTCCAGTCAGCAATGCCCAGATTACACAAGTTGCTCCATCCAGTTTTACATAAAGCATTTTGGCAGCAGATAACAGTACCCACACAGAGCAAGCAAATGCCTCTTTTCCGTTCATCCGTGCCTCATCCTCAAACCAGATTTCAGGTCTAATGCAGACACAACTTAATTGCAGTGTTGTAATGTTATCTCTTTTGTTATATGTTGTTATATTTCTTTAACTGGATACAATAAGAGGGAAAACAATGTCTAGCTTTTATTTTCCTTTCTATTTCTCTGATATGTATGAGAGAGAAAGCATGCATTATAGAGAGATGGCAGTATCTATTCTTATGGGAGAGGTATACAGTACGAAGTAATGATTCAATGTATTATGTGAAGCTTGGCTGCCTTTAATGTATTCTTACATGCACAAACCTTTTCTTTATTTCTCCTACACAGAGAGAGAGCCACAAATATATGTTCTGCTGGGCACCATTTATAAAACCCTTATATTTTTTAAAGAACTACACAATGGTGTAATTATGATTGTTTAGGTAGAATTCTGATTCAGCTGTAGACATGGTGCTCTGGTGTTCCTATAGTTACTCTGGACTAGGATGCTTTTTATATCATAAACTTTCAAGGTAATGGCTTGTACAGAAATGAGCAGAAATGAGAGGCCATGCAGGTTGTTCACATTGTACCTCTTGAGTCCTTTATGCTTTTTAGAGAACCTCTGTAGCCCATCCATTTTCAACTAATGAAGTTTGTGGAACCGGGAACAGGAAAAACATGTGAGGAACATGTACTGTCTTGTAGAACATGTTTACCTGTGGAGGGAATTGGACATGTGCTCCCTAGGTTGGTTGGTACTATGGATGCTCTTTGCGTCATGTTAATAGCATACCCTAGCAGATTTCCCCAATGATCTTTCAGATCTTTCATGTAGATCAGTGGGACCTGTCTCCATGGTAACGCCGGCAGATGGATCTCAGCAGAGTGGAGCGTGTCTGTTCTGCCTGACGAGGGA
The DNA here is from genome assembly GCA_015164015.2 of Brevimyrus niger. Taxonomy (NCBI): domain Eukaryota; kingdom Metazoa; phylum Chordata; class Actinopteri; order Osteoglossiformes; family Mormyridae; genus Brevimyrus; species Brevimyrus niger. Next base: position 23,218,274 of record JAABNY020000032.1, read on the forward strand.
GTATTCTGGGAAGCATCACTAACAGTGTGTTTTTTTTTCTCACACTCACACTCTTGGAATTCCTGTTCACCTCGAATCCACTGCTTATACCAGTTAAGTCATTTTCCGAGCCTCTATTTACGATTCTCTGCACCGGAAATTGTTTTTTTTTTTTTTTTTTTACGTTTAAATGAAATGTTAGGTTCCAGTGTGTACATTGATGAGTCTACGGCTTTAGCACTAAATAAATTGCTACGTTTCACTGTATTATTAAACCTTACGATAAGTCTAAACACTTTAGTTTGGTGCAGGAAGCTTCGTCTCGTGTCTCTTTCTGAGAAACACAGGATGACCTGTATAGCATAGCAAACGTGGTTCCATCCTCACCGGAGACCCCGTGCTGCTGAAACACCAGGTCTGGAGACTGTGACGTCCTGTCAAAGACTGCTGCCAGCAAGTGTCACTCAGGCAGTGGGATGAACAGGAGGCCTGCGGTAACAAACTGGCACCTCCTCGCCTACAGTGACGTTTGTTTAGCATTCGCTGGAACTCATCACTCCTGGACATGCTCATTAACCACAATGAAGGAGATATAAATTGACCAGAAATGTGGATTCCAAATGCAATTTTACATAAATGAAGAAGAAGGCGAAGTCTGCCTTTGGAATTTATCCTAAGAAATTGATCCGTGTCAGGAAATATATATATTGCCGTCTATTGTTTAGGCTTTTCAGCACATTGTGGGGCTCGCTATCACTAACCCTAAAGCATACTGAGACTGGATTCTGACACTTATCTTGACTGCACACTGATTCTGGTTGATGTGCCTGATCACTGGTGTGTTTCACTTCTTTATTCCTCCCTTGTGCTGCCATTCCGGCCTTTTCTGGATATTTTCAGAGCGGCCGGTGGGGACCAGCTGTGGTCAGGGCTCTTTCCAAGGGACAGCGGGTGTCTGTGTCAGATGAAGCGGTCCAGGGGTGTCATTGCAGATCCTACTACTCCCTCGGGACTGCTACGAGAGCCTTTGGAAAATGTCACTGGCGGCCGGCCTTATTGTCTGCCTGTCCCTGCAAAACAGTTGGCGGATTGCAAACCAGTGACTGCTCAGCAGTCTCTAGGGGACAGCAAATGACCTCATGGATAAAAAAACGGTCAAATAGTCATTTCACAAGTGAAAGGGCTGATTGCCCTGCTCATGGTGTGGCTATAATACCTGAAAAACCATATCTTGAGTCAGTTTCCCCTGTACTGTATACTCCTGCGATTCCCCAACCTAATAAAATTCCTCTCTGGATTGTGGTTTTATTCACTTGTGTCCAGGTCTCAATATTTCTGCTGATTTGCACAAAAACTGCAGTGTTTCTATTATTTTGTTACAGTCTTTTGCTTATTTTTTTACCTTCGCCTTTGTTTTTTATAGCCAGCGTTCGTAAAATGTGCATCACACAGTAATGAATACATTTATACTCAGGGGTCACGTTTTATGAAGGATCAGCTTCTCCCTAAGAGAGGAGCACGTATCCAGGCCATATGGAGAGGACTTCATCACTTTTTCATCACTGCCCTCTACAATATCCCTCTGTAGGCAGTTGTTGAAGTTGATGAGAAACTCAAGAGTCTGTCTGAGTTCTTCACTTTTCCATTCGGTCAGCAAGCAGTGCTTTCCATGTTTTGAATACCTTTTTTCTAGGAAGTTGCCCTTTGATGTTGTCCCTGTCTTTTGATAGGGATGTTTTTTGATGGCCTGCAGCTACTTTACACAGAATGTAACAGAATCTAGTCAAGATTACCCTTGATAGAGCTGGTGATTCAAAGAAGGCCTTGTTTAAAAAAAAAAGATAATGCGCAAATAATTGAAAACAATTACCATCTAGAAGTTATTTATAAAGCATATTTTAACAGGATGTTTGATGCACAGATATTGAAATAAATGTGAACTGCTAGTACTACCACGCACTCCTGTTAGTCCTATCTATCTATCTATCTATCTATCTATCTATCTATCTATCTATCTATCTATCTATCTATCTATCTATCTATATATCTATCTATCTATTTTTGTATACAAAAACTGACCTTTGAGCTTAGCTGCAGGCAATAAGGCAGTAGTAGACTTAGGCAATATCTAATTTTTATGCCATGCAGACATAACACCATGGTATACTGGTATGGTATTTCAATGGAATTTTAAAAAGCAATTTCGGCATTTTGAAATGTTCCCTCAAGATACAGTTTTGCTGAAAGGAAATACCGCAGTATGCCGTGTTACATAATACTGCCCAATGCTAAGTAGTAGTTCAACTAACAAATGTGTTGTCGATTAATGAATGTGAAAATAATGTCTTCAAGTACAAACATGTATGTTAACTGTGGTAAAAGTGGGTTAACACACCCCATGTTGTGCATTCTAAGTTTTTAAACACAATCCACAGAGGGATTCACTCTCCAGTTTGTGTCATAGTTTCTTGTCTCTGTATCTGCGTGAAGATAAACCATAATGAGATGTGCAGTCATAGGAAAATAATCAACAGCTTCATGTAATGTGACCCAATGCAAAGCGGATGTGATCTTAAAAAATAGTTCCTATAAGGATAGAATGTCCAACCAGGCTACTCACTGGAAGCAGCAAGTCAGGTAACCATAGAAACTGTCAACAGATAAATGCTTGGGGTTTGAAAATCAAGGAACATTATACTGATAAGATTGGCTGCTTTTTTCATGAGCAAAATGTCACACAGATTTTTAGCTTGACATGTTTAATAAGATATTAAAGCATATTAATGTAGAACAGTTATTAGGCTGCCGGAATTACCTGTGTACACAAAAATAATCACCCACATGACATCTCTGGACCAATAAGAAAACAGTATTTACCAAAGCTGTGCTATAAAATTTTATAATGCATAGCTTACCTTGCATAAACCATTACATATATATCCATCCATTTTCCAACCCATTTTTCCTAACGGGTCACAGGGGGTCCAGAGCCCAACCTGGAAGCGACGGGCACAAGGCAGGGAACAACCCTGGACCGGGGGCCAGCCTATCACAGGGGGCACACTCACACCTATGGCCAATTTAACAACTCCAATTAGCCTCAGCATGTTTTTGGACTGTGGGGGGAAACCAGAGTACCCAGAGGAAACCCCACAATGGCACAGGGAGAACATGCAAACTCCACACACATGTAACCCAGGCGGAGACTTAAACCCGGATCCCAGAGGTGTGAGGTAACAGTGCTAACCACTGCGCCACCATACCGCTCCTTTACATGTATATTGCCATTACATTTTAATAAATCCTGTGTATTGCATATTATCTTTTCATGCTTCTATAAATTGATGATAGCAGCAAATGACATTCATATTTTGTGACCTGTAGAAAGTAATTTTATTATAATTCATTCTTACATAGAAAAACAGCACACACTTCATTTAATATATATGTTTTTTATAGTTATTTGTAGTACAAATTGAATGTGAAAATGTAAATTCAGTGACAGAACAAAGACAACTGTACAGTGGGCCCTGGGGCAAAAACAAACAATGTCCCTTCAAAATTCACACCAAGGGTCTGCCTACACCAGCTGCAGCAGATGCAGATCATGAAATTTAAGTAGCCTCAAATATTGTACCCATCATGCACTTCAGTAGCTAGCAAATTCCATAAACATTTTTTTTTTGTCAAGTGCATGCTTCGACAACAGTTTGACTACAGAACATTAAAATCTGTTACATTTCAAACTTTTTATTAATATTTTTTGTATTATGATTCCCACCACAATGAAACTATACATAAAAATGAGAGATGTAAAAGTAGCATGTCATTCTGTAGTATGAATGACATCAGGGCCTTAATCCTCATGAATGTTTTGCATACATATGAGATTTGCAGTTGGAGGAGGGGCCCTTGACGTTGCTAGGGGCGGGCCTTGCCTACCAGTCCTCCCCTGTGAAAATGTAAGGCGCATTTGCTGCATTGTTTACACTTTGAGACCATCTGCATATGACAGACCAACGCCTGCAAGTATAACAGAGAAGTGTGGGACACACTTTCCATCAAATGTCAGCTTTAAGCTCACAAGCTTTCAGCCGCCAGTGCGTCACTGTGTTATGACGGCTGTTTGCTATGTACATGTTCCTATCAGAAAATTAAGCACATTTTATAACCCCTAAATGCCAGACACGAGCACTCATTTCTTTGCTAATGGATTTAATGTAAATTGTAATGCTTAAAAGACTGTTGGTTGATTGCTTTTTAAACAGCAAAAGTCAAATTCCTTTTTGAAATGCAAATGTGGCAAGTTCAGCAACAGAAAGGTTTAAATTCAAAGGAAAGACATTCAGAAAAGTTGCATAAAATGTAATCAAAAATACAAACCATCAATGTTTATGCAATGGGTTCTGGTTAAGCAGTTTATCTCAGGATAGGAGGAAGGCAATGAGCTTCAAAGAATAATATAGATACATTTATACTTTTCTATATATATTTAGAAGAGTGATTATTTGCAAAGCAATACAGCATCAAACTGTACTGTTTTAGCATTAGCATTTTTGTATGTTGCATTTAACCTCATTACATCGGACGTAACCATCAAAGCTTCTTGAATTGACTGTGGATGCATGCTGCCCTTGACTTCGTTCAAAGATATATATCTGCTTCATAGAGTGTCGGCTTCCCACAGGACCTCTGCTGCTGGGTAGACCTTCACCTTGCTGGCACATAGCAACAGTACAGAAAAACAACTCAAGCCTCTTCACATCACGGCATCTATTTCCATTGGCTGTATCTCGGCTTAAATAAATCCAATTATAAACATGACATGAATTAGTAACCCAGTCATTTGGGATTTTAAAATGCGGCTTGGTTCATTTACTGTAGCTGCAATTGTTTATTGAACAATACCAGCAAAATAAACTGAGCATTCTTTGTTTCCCCTGTAACACGACTTGTGCTATAATTATCAGAATTGCAGCATTTTGGATGGCCTGCTCCCAACTCTGCCCATTGTCACTCAAAGGAAACAAAAGGGTAAATATGTTAAATTTAACTGCACATTAAGATATGAATGTATAATCTATGATAAACACATGGTTTAAGGAGCATAGCATTGTCAGCCAAATGGATCACAGTTAATCATTAAACAATACCAACACCCCCAAAAAATGAAAATGCATGGAGGAACTCTGGAGATCTGTCCTGCAGCCTGCAAACTTCTCTCTCTTGCCAATGTAGCTCCTTATGCCAGGCAGACAATGCGATTTAGGGAGAGTCTGTTTCAGATAAAGGAGATTAAATGTTTCTCTTCAGTCCATGTCTGAAATTGGGTTAGAGACAGGATTGGAGCATGGAAGGCGGTTTCAGGAATAAGCACAAGATTTTTAGTATTGTGAATCCATTATCCTCATGATTAAAGCTTTATTAATGTTCCAACTAACCCCTTTTTAAATTCTCTCAAAGTTCTATTTTGTTGATTTAGGGTAATGCCTGTCCATTGAAGGTGTAACTTGTTTAGTTAATTGAGTCACCTGAAGTTTTGAGGCCTGAATCTTAACCCTAAAGTCTTCTGCTCTCCCTTCAGCTGTTTATTTATCTCCACAGTCATGTCCACAAAGACTAAAGGAGAAGAGGCGTTTCCATGGTAACACACAGGGCAGCAAAGATATTATGTAGTGATGTGCCTGGCCTTGCTTACACTGGTAGTCCTGTCATAGAAGAGAAGTCTATGGGGTCATCTTATTCTTAGCAGTATGCGTTTTTCGCATAAAGCAGGTGGTATTACTTGGTATCACTGGTTCAGATGCCAACTGAAGTTGTCAAGCTATCATATCATTGAGGAAGTTACCTAATCTGGATCGTTCCAGTACTTCATCCAGTTGTGCATCAAACGTCAATGGAGAATCAGCTCAGCTATGAAGTAACAGTAATGTATTCCCCATTAAACCAGGAGCCACATTTATAATAATATTTTTTTAGAAAAATAGCCTTTGCCATCCAGTTTTAATGTTGTGATTTCATTAAAACAATTGAAGCTTATAGACACTGATGGTAGTAAGGCTGTTTCAGATATATTATAGCATACTGTGACAAAAAGAGGAAGTAAAACACATAATCAGTAACTTTTTATTGTTGGCAAATAATTGAAAAACTCGCGCTGGCTTTTTGTTTCTGTTAGAAAGAAGTGAATCATTATGTAAAGTGAAGTGCTTTACCTCCAGTCTTATCCTGAATGGTCCTTGAGAAAAAAATTCACAGCCTTGAGTTTAAGGCACTTCCGAGTGTGTGATTTCTTTCTTTCCCTTTTTAGATGATCATAATTAGAGCGCTCTGCATTGTTCATGTAGAAATGAAAACTGTTTTATATGGCTCCATTTTATGCATTTAGTGCACTTGAAGATGCTGCTGCTCATTAATTGAAGGGATTTTTAGACAGGTAAGCGGGCACAGTGTGCAGAAAGGATTTGAATTCTCCTCTCCCAAGGTTGGAGTTCTGATGAAGCGTCCTGTGAAAATAATCCAGTTCATTTAATGGGCTTGTGATGTAACGGCTCCCCTCAGATCTACTGACGTGACACATGACAGCACAGAGCTCATATTCAGCGCTCATATTCCCCAATGTTTGCGACAGCCTGCTAGGCAGGGTAGACCACTTAGTGGAACACAGTATTGTGATCCTTGGATAAATAGTCCTACGGTAAGCAATTATGGGATGTGTTAAATTAACAGCATTGAAAAGTTAAATGTTATACAAGCCAATTAAAATGTCAGAACTTAATAATTCAATTGAATTGTCTAAGGGTGCTTTTCCACTGCACCAAGTACAATACTTTTGGTACGGTACTTTGGGTACTTTTGCCTTTCCATTGACTTCCAGTCGAGTACTGTACTAGTACCGAAAGTGCCAAACAAGCTGGGGTACTTCTTTGGTACTTTGGGGTGGGACTTGAAAGGCTTTCTTTGTCGATTGGTTATGCAAATAGCCTGCCTCTGAAACACAATATGAAATCAGAAAACCATGATAAAATGAAGTAAAAAAAATGTGATTTGGTCATAAGAGCATATACAACAAAATTATCCGGACGGCATGACAAGAATAAAAAAGAATTTTGTTGAATATAATAAAACATCATGCACATGCAAGCATGCTGTCCTAGCAATGTGAATCTGTTATAAATATAGTGATGTGATAATGTAATAAATATTTGTGGTATTTATAAAACAAAAAGAAGTGAATAAATTTCTCTCAAACTCATCTTCGAGTGGTTTAAATGGCAAGGATGTAAATGATTACGATTGCTATATTTTGAATTCAGCACAAAATACCCGCCTCATGCAGTGATGTCATTCGGCGCCGGTACCAGTTTTTACACCAGTGGAAAACCAACACCTTGAAGTACCTTATTGATACTTTCTCAAAGTACCAAAAGTACGGTGCCTGGTGCGGTGGGAAAACACTCTGAATCTCTTTCCAAGTCAGTATTTTGGCTTTTAAATGAGCTTATAGGTTATATCAGTACCTCTGGTGGGTTTGGCAAAGTCTTAAAATAATAAAGGGGTGTTTGTATCATCATCTGTTGATTACCTAAATCAAATATCCATTCTGCAAATGTGTGAAAGAATATGTGGCAGAAAACAAATTAAGATTTGGTTTTATTATTATTAGCTACAGCATGTTACTTGATGGTAGATGCAAATCTTCTTTGTAAGAAAATTTCCTGATGTATGAAGCAGCAAATCCTGGTATTGATTTTTGCTCAACTGCCAGATTTATCATCTTTACTGCCATTTGTGAATTGCTTTTGTTTCATTTGCAGGTTATTAGTGGGATATTGTTTGGTATGTTTTTCATTGGAATACCAGAGTGCTTTTAGTGATACTGACCTATTCATGATAATTTTTCCTGCCCCATTTTACTCAGGCACATAAACAGACAGATATGCAGGAGACTGCAAGCTTGGCGGCCACAGCACAGGTGGCCGGTCAATGTGGGTTAAGGGCCTAACGGCAAAATTGGTCTGCCAGCCCCAGAATTCGAACCCATGACTCTTCCACCATAGGCACAGAGTCCCCCACCTCCACACATTTAGGCTGTTTTTATTCCCAGTAGACCTACTCTGAACTGACTTTAAAATAACTTCAGCAGGCACAAACTTTATTCAACAATTAGGTTTAATTGCATATTCTGTTGGAAGTTTAAGTACTTTATATCTGCAACCGTTTGCCACAGGTCAGCCTTAATTATACGTTGGATGTTATGTTTCACACCACATGTGCGTCATCGTAAAAGGCACACATCTGTCCTTCTGCCATTTAGAATGAGTTACACTGGTACATAGCAGCTGTGAAGTTGGTGAGTTTGGCTGCTTGTGGGTCTTAGGACAAAAGACTCAGGTTTGTGAAGCATTCTGACCTGGTGAAATGAGGGTGCTGAATTTCACAGGGACATGCACGGCTCCTCCTGTAATCCTTTCCCCACTCAACTGACGGCAGACAGCATGACGGTGTACATTTGAACTCTTAAAATGCTGCCCCAAGAACATGTACGCTCTCTGCCGGCTCCCCAGTGAACGTTGGTGCCCTTGCTTGTACGTCAGCTCAAGATGAGGCAGCAGTGTAAACTGACTGCTGCTAAGAGTGTTTAGCATTAAAGCTAAAACACTGATCCAATCACTGAGAGTGCAGTGCTGTGTAGCCAAGTGCACTGCATTTATGCTATATTTTATATGTGCTTAATAAGGTACATAAAATTCAGAGAGCAATGCTCGGAGCACCGTCGTTCACTAACGCTGGTGGTCCTGTTTCATGGCACGTTTGCCCACTGGTGAATCATCCATCCTGGCTGGCAGAATGCTTAGGGAAACTGCCAGTGGGGCTAGAGGAGATTTTAATGGTGACAAATGGAGGCGCGGTGAGGGAGACCCTGTGCACACCAATGACTTTACGATGGAGCGCGTGTGGCACGAGACGCCTGTGGGAGAGCCCCGGAAAGGCACTCGTCTGAAACACCATCTCTGCGCTCCCAGAAACGGGATGTATCTTTATGTAGAAGGATGTACCGCAGACATCCTAAACTGACATTGACATTCGGGGTAGCATTCTGGAGGTACACTCCAGGTTTCGATTGCATATTTATACCGTATATTGCATAATATAGCACTATATTATGTTGCATTGCATTGTAATTTATAATTAATATACAGTAATTGAGAGAAGTAAAAAGTTTACTTTGACCCTTTTCTTGGAGCATTTTTTATAATGTTTTATATACTCTGTGTCTTTCCATGCAGAACCCCAGACAAAACATAACAGTAAAAATTATATACCGTGGCCACATTTTATTAATTTGTTCCTTAGTTTTAGTTAAATCATAAAACGTAGCCACAATTTTATTTAAAACATGGGAATGGACTAGTAAAACGTGGCCACTTTTTAATATATTTTTCCCATATATATTGAAACATGGCCACAATATTATCATTGCTACAACATAGTGAAACATGAACACAATGTACAGAACACGTCACAATACATTAAACAAAATGAGTATGAAAACAGCTTTAGAGGAACACTGAAAGGTCCTTCTGTAGCAGTTCCAAGAAACGCGTGGTGCTCTTGTACTTAAGTTAGCTACTTCACAGTTGTATGCGTGTGATGCAATATCTGGCTTGCCCATATGTCATTCTGGACAACAGCACCTGTTAAATAAATAGATGTAAATGTAATCTGAAGATAAGATGAAGATGAACTTTATTAATCCTATGAAGGAAAATACAACTCCCAGTTTCCTTGAGGTCATTTGGATTTTTAAAAACAACATTGAGACAGCTAAATAAAAAGAGCAGGTGTTATGTGTTATTCGAGTCCTTGGTGCTAAAATAGGTAAAGAGAAATCTAGCAGATGCTGAAATTTGCTCCGGGAGTCTTTATAAATGTAGGCAAATCCCCAGCAGTGGTCCTTGTGCGGAATGCAAAAAGAAAAACTTCCTTACTGTTGTAAACATAAATTAACATGAAATAAAAACGTGAAATTGTTCAGTATATTGGTGGAACTGTTTTCATGTCATTAGCAGAATATATAAAGATGTATGAGTAAATATGTTTTCTATATTCCTACATGGCACTTATGGTGGTTAAATGACAAACAATCAGTTCACTGTGTGGTCAAACTGCAAAGTGGAAAAAAGTGTCAAATCTGTTCACCCTTAAGTAAAGTAAGTATAAGAACAGAATGGTGGTAAAAGAGGGGCCGAGACTGGCATCCACTCTAGGGAATCCCTGATCTTTGTGCCCTGTGCCACTTGCAGGATTGGACTCCCATGACCCTGTCCACGTTAAGGGGCTGTAAGACGGATAGAACATTGTAGCTGCAAACTTATAGAATCTAAATATGTTATTGTTTTCAATACTAGAACAAATCAGGACCTGTAAGTGAGCCCTATAAATGTTATACTTACCATGTCAGTTTCTATTTATTTCTCTTGGTTTCAGTTTATTTTGAAAGTGCCTTTACTACGGTTGGCCCAAAGTACTTCACAGAGCTGTATGGAGAGCACAATAGCTAGGCGTGCGGATTGATGCAATACAGCTTTCATATTTATGTAACATAAACAACCAATTTTCATCAGTAACAGTCTCTCTGCTCCTGTTGTATGAAATCACTCTCATCAGGATGTTGAATGGAAGCCGGTGACACAGGAGTTGGACAGAGAATAATGGAATCGCAGCTGTAATCTTCATTATGTTGCAATAGCCAGATTGTATTCATTGAGTCTATTTTTTTTTTTACTTTAATGTGATTTTGCTGTAAAATGAAATATGTGCTCCGCTTCTTTTGTGCTCTACTAATAAAAATTCTTTGCATTCAAGGAATGTGAGATCACATCACCATAAACAGAACTTGAAAATCTGGTATAAGAAATCCTTGAAAATCAAAAATGAGTGTCTTTTGTAAAGTTTCTTATAGCCA
>JAABNY020000032.1:23229321-23242039 GCA_015164015.2 Brevimyrus niger
AACAGAACTTGAAAATCTGGTATAAGAAATCCTTGAAAATCAAAAATGAGTGTCTTTTGTAAAGTTTCTTATAGCCAATGCAGTGATTTGACTATTCATAGCCATTCAGCAATAAAAAGCTGAGTAACCTCTCTGCTTGGTCTTTTCTACATAAGTTTTAATGAAACAGACAATGGGGAGATCTAATGGAACCTAACAGCACCTTATCAGTCTGGTGATGGTTACAAATCTATTAGAAGATGTGTTTGTTATTACCACTTTGCTATAAACCTGACATCCTGTCCAGAGTGAACCCCAGTCTCATGCCCTTCGCAGCCTAGAATAGGCTTGACAACTGAAAATACAGAAAATTTACGATTATGGTGACTATACCTATGCATAAACTGCCATTTAAATGGCACTATAGAAAACTACAATGCAAAGGAATCCCATTGCCTATGCTACAGATTTGAAAGGGACCTTCACTGTGGCTTATGTCTGTATTCATTCCATAACAGATAGAAAAAGACACAATGATGAGTCTAAAACTAGAAATGCAATGTCTGGTATAACCTGAATACTGCAACCATGAAAATAATCTGGGTGCTATCAGGAAGAGCACTGGAATAGGGCTGCTGTTCTGCCTGCTGACCTGCATGACTCACAGGGTTGGAAACCATGGATTTTTAGCCATATTGAAATATCCTGGAGGAGAACATCAGACTCAGTCCGTGAGTTTAATTGGCTTGATAAAGGGAACCGTGCATGGCTATAATCTGCAAACCTTCCAGCAAAGCTAAAGAATGAGACATTTCCAAATGTTTTTTTCAAATTTCAAAGTGCTGAATGTGATAGAAAATTAAGACATAAAGCAAGCTGTTCAAGTACATGGAAAAGAGTGATAGCAGTTATGGATGCCAGAGAATGTGACACAGTAAACTGAGTGTGAGGGTTTTCTCCTGCCTGCCCACTGGCCCGGTGGGGGCTCAGCAAACTTGGTGCTTGTTGGTGATCAAAAAGGGGCATTTAAGACCACAAAAATGGGGCACTTTCAGTTGTTTAGGCAAAAGGGCCATGCGCTCAAACACCCCCAGCCCCACCCACACGTCACTGGAGGGAGGGGTCCCCCATGATGAATTTGCCCACAAACCCATCAGCCTACTGGGAAAATGCCCAGTATCCCAGATGGCCAGTCCAGCCCTAGGAAGTGGGAGTCTTGCGGGCCCTTTCTGGGCCTGGGATGGTTCCTGGACACATTAGAGGGGTCAGTCGCAATGCCTGTAATCTCGGGCAGTAAGGTCTGGTGGGGCGGCGATCCCCGATGGCCAGTGATCCTTGGGGAAGAAGAAAGCAAAAGCAGATCGCTCACAGCCCCCTCCCCCGCCCCCATCTGCCCAGGAATTTAAGCCATGGGTTTACAATCACGTGGGGTTAAAAGCCTATGTGTTCAAGCCTGGCCCACTTTTCAGGGTGATCAGCGCTCCTGTCTGCATTCCTCTCCACTGGTCGCAGTGTCTGCCTACATGGTGCCAAATGCTGTTCGGTGGATCCCAGTGTGCCCATGGTGTCACATGCTGTCCTCAAAAATCACTCCGCTCACGGCAGTTAATAGATCCAAGTTTTCCTGGGAGTCGGAAAGGGAAGCAGGTTTATTGCGGATGAATTTCTTTGTTTCCTCTCTTCAGTCGAATTTGACATGGGTGAGATCACCGCAGTGAAAGTGAAAAAGAGACACCGTGTCGTGATTCGGCATGAGCATCATGGCTGAGGTTGTGGGGCCAATGGAAAACTAGAAGGAACCAGATTATGAATTCAGTCAGGAATGAGTGAAATGAACCAGTCAGAATAGCTTGGGTTGTTTAAGTCTCCTTTCCACTGTAGACGTACCCAACCCACAAATCTGTCTTTGTCAGTTGTCTGCCGTGACTTTTTTTAATCTTGGACCAAAGCACTTGTCATTTCAGACATAAATATGTGGTTTTTGTTCCTTTGTCCTTGTCACACTGTAAAGCACCTTTTAAATTGCCTTATTGTTACATTATACTTTCACTTGTCCCATCATTTCCTGACCCCAGTCGACCAATGAAATCCAATCGCCTCCCATTTGTTTTTCATACCCATCAACTTTTCAAACACACATTCATGTCTAGAGACAATTTGATAACTCCAGTTCACCTTTTTCAGACTGTCAGGGGGAACCTGGAGTACCCAGAGGAAACCCCCCAACAATACATAGAAGACATGCCAACTCCACACACACAGGGCAGATACTCAAACCCTGGTTCCAGAGATCTGCAGCAATAGCCACTGTGCTTCTCCCCCCCCCCCAAAAATTTCCCGATCCGGTCCTCAGGGACCCCACACAGTCCACATTTTTGCTCCCTCCCAGCTGTAGCTTCCTGCCAAACAGACATATTTCTCTCTGGGATGGAGCAAAAATGTGGACTGTCTGCGGTCCCGCAGGACTGGGTTGGGAAACACTAAAAAGAATCCAAATCCCTGTTTCATGCCGTTCTGTTCAGCGAGTAACCAGGTTTTCCTGCGGATGTATTTTGTCAGGTAGTCTGTTTTTTCAGGTTACCCTTATCGGCTGTTGGAATCCAGATGAACGTTTGAGTTTGATCTTTGAAGCCATATGGTAGATGAAGGGTCCCGTCACTTTCTGCTGATACCATTGTTGACCTTCCCATGTGCTCTAACAGCTGCCAGAGGATGAGAATGAAAAAGTGAGCCAGGATAATATGAATTTGTGATTGGTGTCAGTACTGGATTTGAACTTGACACACATTTAATTTAGCCTTAATTAAAGGATTCAGTCAGATAATAGCTTATCAGGGTTTTTGATCTAGTACTTAACAGCCCTTCATCTTTCATCTGCCTCTGTCTCTCTCTCCCTATGTGTGTGTGTGTGTGTGTGTGTGTGTGTGCACCCATACCCCTGCTCGGTGTATATGAAATACTGTGTATCTTCACAACTATTGTGTTTTCACATATGATCAACTGTCATTTTGCACATTAGTCTACTTTTGTTAACCTGTGTACAGGATTATATAGAATTGCTTAATACCTTGACCAATATTTTAACGAGACAACTTTAGTCCGGCCCCCAGCTCAACCCTTGCTTGCATGCATTTACCTCTCTACTTATGTGATTTAGATCAGTGTTTCCCAATCCACTCTTCAGGGACCTGCAGGCAGTTCATGTTTTTGCTCCCTCCCAGCTTCTGCATGGTAGCAAAAACGTGGAATGTCTGGGAGAGATGAGATAGGCATATACGCCAGATGTAATTTAGTCCAATGTGTTTGCATTTTTGTTGTATAGTGATTCTTTAAAAAAATATGTTCCTACAAGGAATTCTGCATTATTCAAATTGCACTGGATTGTTTTCATAGAAAAAACCTGTTCATAAAAATAATTACCTCTTAAACTCCACAATGGAAAATTATTCAGTAACTCCCAGTGTATTGGATGTAATGAGTCATAGTTTTATATTTAGACTAGGCTGCTACTGTGACTTTTCATGGCCATTCTTAACAGTCTACAGTTAGTTAGTCTATTATTTCACACGTATATTATATGCCGACAGATTATAACTGCCGATGCATCACCAGTCATTGAGTTGTACATTCTATTCTTTACTAGTGCAGAGCTAATAGCTAATGCAGAGAATAATGATTAAATTTGTAGATCTTGAATAGAAAGCACAGTTAATTGGATTGAGGTGTTTTACAGTATGAATCACTTTGTTACTACTATCCTTCATTAATCAGGGAGTACCGCCGGATGGAGGGTGAAGTGGAAAGTAGGTGGGTGTAGACCAAGAAACTGCCAAAGCAGTATGGCTGCCACTTAATTACTGCGGGAAAAAAAACACTTAGATATCCAGGCCTTCTTTACCCTCAATGTTTCTGATTATTTTTCTGTCATTTCTAGTTCTGTATCATCTTATAATGTTGCACTTATATATTTTGTAGCATGACCTAAAATAGCTTGTCAGAGCTGCCGTTGCCAGCAAAATGTTGTGAGTCTATAGGGCAAAATAATAATATTACCTACACTGTATGTATATCTTACCACTTTTACACTCAGCTTTTTAATATGTAAACTATGTTACTGTGTCTCACATGATTTAAAGGATACCGTTGCTTGGATTAAGTAATTTTTTAATGAAACAGCATGAAATTTGCAAAACACCTTTGGAGAACTTGGACACAACAGTGCAATTAAATCATGGAGGCGGTGATGCCTTACATGTAACTCTGTAGTTATCTCGGCAAGGATCTCAAGATAAATGTAATTATAAACTGTTAAAAAATATTATTCCTTTGGAACAGTACAAAAAAGGCCAAACATATCTGTGATATGATCTGATACACATGTATCTCAGACAATATATATACTATATACTTAGTACAGGATCAGCTGTACTTAAGTGAGTTTCTGTGAGTGATTCCCCAGTCAGGTCAATAACGTCATAACATTGCTTCTGCCTGTTCCATTCTCCCGAGTGTGTTTTACCCTGAATCAATCCCATGTTCACCTGACTCCCTGGATTCTTCTTCCTGTTTCCACGCTCAGTGTCCGCTACTTGTGACAAGGACGATGTACACTACATATTTACCACAAGATTGGTCTCAGATTATGTCATGTTGACAGTGGCAGTCACTTTTGCCCTAAAGAATTTGAAAAACTGATGACATAAGTTATACATACTTATTTTTAATTATATATTCTTGTACTTTTGTCTAGTTATGCACCTGGTAATTCAGAGTCTAGACACACAGGGGATAAAATAGAGGGCACCCCAGACGGCAATCCAGCCCCAAAGAGGCAGGTCCTAATTTAAGAGAAATTCAATGTTTCTTACTGCATTAATAACATAGTTTCTGTTAGAAATATTTCAATACTACTTAACATGTTCATTCATGTTCACGAATGTTGTCTTCAATCACTTCAGTTTAACCATCTCACCTTCCTTAGAGCTGTCTGAAATTAATGTGTAGTCATATCTTATATAACCCTATCATGTACATCTTCTAAATATGTCTGGAAGGCTATTTATTCGTATATCACTCAGAAAATTCTGGTTATCTACATCTTTGTGTATGTATTTATACTGTTATGCCTCATGTGATCTTTCATTTCAGAGTATTTTTGTTGCAAGATAAACCAAACTGATCACTCACATTCACAAAAGAGAAAATTTTACAAGATATGATGATATGGCATCTTCATTCAATTTGCTCTTACTCCATTAGGTTTGCATTATAAAGCTCTATTCACAACACTTCTGCCTGTCAGTTTACAGTCACTGTACAGAAACCAGACCTTGTAAAGACCAAATACTGATATTAAAATTAGAACATCATGTGCAAATGCTGTGCTGCCTACCGTGCCTGAAATATCCACCATAACTTTGAGATCCATGCAAGGCTTAAAAACCCAATCTGTAAAGATAATGGTCACATTAAACTTAATTTGTAAAGAACATCAAATGTAAACCATGGAATATATGTAGTCCTGAAAGAAAGGAATAGTGCATTGACCTGCCTTTGGTTTTAATTAGATTTGTTTGTCCAGTGCCTTCAGGAACACAATATTATTATTATTATTATTATTATTATTATTATACACATGGTCTATCTATCTATCTATCTATCTATCTATCTATCTATCTATCTATCTATCTATCATTACCCACCTGTTTTGCTGTAATCAGATGGATGACTTAGTTACAGCAGTAAATTTTAATGTAAGGTTGCTGGTTATCAAGTACTAGTACTGGCAGGAGAGTGACCAGCTACCAGGATGCCAGGCACTGTGACATGGTCTATACTTGTCTATATCTGTGTGCTTGATGTTTGACTCATTCTTTAACTATACCATTAAAACAATCCTAAATGAAATACTTCACAAAACTAAGTGGATTGTTTCCCAATTTATAATATTTCAGTGATTGGAAATAAATAGTATGAATTTAAGTGACTCCTAAAACTAGGCTCGTAATTCAGATACGGAGAAATCCCATGTAGGTGGATTCAAAGGTCTCCTGTGAACTGTCGCTGCAGACCCAACTTTCTGTCTGCAGAATGAATGATGAAAGTATCGTGCAACAGCCGAGTCTGACCTCAGCTCAGCAATGCAGACATGCCTTTCTGGCATTTATCTACATGCAGGTCTTAAACACCATCACCAACAAGTCAAAAGCTCAGCTGTTGGTCACCAAACTTAGGAAGATATATCACATTGTTTCAGATACAAGGCAATTAATGTAAAATTGTGATTGGCAACCTGGCGTTGGTAGTTTTCAGGCATTAATGATACTCTGTGACTGTGTTTGATAGCAAGGCGAATCAAGCTGAGATGAAAATGAACTGCACTGTATGTGGTGTTGTTCTCGCCATTAATCTGCATGCTGAGCCTTTGCAATAGGGCACCAAGGTGGTCTTGAAACAACCACCCTCCTTCTTGTTTTTTTTTCAGCATTTAAATACAAATTGAACAGGGTGAAACAAGAAGAGCATACACTAAACACATCTAAGCACATTTATCAAAACGTAGTAAGAAAATAAATGTATCCAAACAATGTGTAAAGTTAAAAACATTGTGCGCCAACGTTGTACGCCATGCGTAACATTTTGTTCTTAATGGCTTTCAAAATGATAAAGAACAGGACATCACTGCGCCAACACTAGATTATGCCATGCAGTCCATTGTTTATTTTTATTATTACTCTGTATTCGTTAATTTGTTCATAAGTTGCAAACTTTTAGGTCGTAACATTAATACAACTATTGCGTAACTTTTTGGTGATATAAAGTACAATGTATTTCCTGATATTTTCTATAGAAAGAGCACTGCAGTGGTACCTCGGTTCTCAAACTTAATCCGTTCCGGACTCTGAATCCTAAAAAGTTCGATTTCTGATCGAATTTTTCCCATAAGAAATAATGGAAAATGGTTCCCGGCCCCCCAAAATTATACTTAAATATGTTTTTTTTCTTTTAGCATTTAAACACAAAATGAAAAGGATAAAACAAAAAGAGCATTTTTTTCTTAATGGCTTGGAAAATGATAAAGACCTTGTCCCAACATTACCCCTGTCCTGCCCATATCGTCTGTGTGCCACACCCCCTTTTTTACCTTGTGTGGCACTCCCATGTGATCAGCTGTTTCTGGTAGTTGTTGTCATCCATCCATCCACCATCCTGCTTATCCTACTGGGTCACAGGGATCTGGAGCCTATCCTGGCAGGAAACAACCCTGGATGGGGGGCCAGCCCATCACAAGGCACACTCACACACCATTCATACACAAGCACACCTATGGGCAATTTAACAATTCCTCAGCATATCTTTGTGGGAAACTCGAGTACCTGGAGGAAACCCCATGCAACATGCAAACTCCACACACATCTGACCTAGGCAGATACTTGAACCCAGGTCCCAGAGGTGTGAGGCAACCAAGCCAACTACTGCACCACCATGCTGCCCCCTGTCGTTGTCATTAATCTCCTGTATTAAGTCCGTGTTTCAGTTTCAGTGCGTTTGATTTGCTAACAGCACTGGCTTAAAGTAACGCATTCTGATCCTGACGCAATGCATTACGGTTAGATGCATTGTGACCTCTCGCCCAAGTGCACAAACTGGAACCGCCTCCGTGACGACACACCTTTGCCCATATTGGCTGAAGAGTTTAGTTATACGCATGACGTTTGTATCCCGGGCAGTTCCGATGCATAATCTGCTATTTCTCCTGAATGTCACGTAGAGCAGTGAGAACTGGTTTTCAGTTAATATACCCGGTAAAATAACGTTTAAATAAATGACATAAATGCTCTAATAGTACACATAAGTTAGTGGTTTATTTATTGCTAGCTACTGTAATGTTGCGCTGCTTTATTTGGTTAATCGTCCAGTCTGTAAAGAAGGCATTCAAGTAAGAATTGCATTGTAGTATGACTCATTTCCTGGCGTGTACAATTTATATTAGGTCAGCGTTCACGGTTCAACCTCTGTTATTTAGATTGAGTTCTAGGTCAAAATGGTTTGCTTGACTTTCAAGAAATTTGCGTTCTACTGAGTTCGAGAACTGAGGTACCACTGTATCTCCAACAAATGGTGCTATCACAGCAAATGCGAGGCTGAAACTGAAGCCTTATTCTTGGTTTCCGGTGAGAGATGTGCCACGTGACTTATTTCCCCACCCATACAAATTATCTTGGGTCTGCACTCACGGTTCGACTTCTGAGATTCAGATCGTTCAGTTCTAGGTAAAAAAAAAATCGAACTGGTTGGTTCAACTTTTAAGAAATTAGAGTTCTAATGAGTTCTACTACTGAGGTACCTCTGTATTTACATTTCATGGACTGACCAAGAGGAAATTTTAAAAATGAGGTTAATAATAATAATAATAATATAATCAGCAGGTTTAAACGATCTCTAATATATGACCATGTTATCATTGAATTGTTTTTAAATCAAGGACTACATAATCAAATTAATAATGCGGTGCATGTAAGCAAAGGGTCTATATTTCTGCCATTTCTGTTTATGCTTTTTTCCATATGTTCGTATCTAGAGTGGATTTGATATGACACAATGGAACGCATCGCGTACAGGGACTGTTTTGCTTGTTAATTCAACCAATTCAGTGTATTGAGTTCTGCACGTACTACCCCATTGGAAAACTAAAGTGATATAAGATGATAATCTGTATCATTGCATCAAAAATGGAATTAATCGATATATTGGATTAATATTAATAAATGTATCATAGGCTCCCGCCAACCTTCACGTACAGTACAGTCGGTTAAATACACAGACCCCTCCTCTTTTTCAATCTTATCTCTTCCTCCGCCTCCGTACCATTCCGTTGCAAAGAGGAGAGACGCATCGGTAGGAGGCGGGATCCCGGTCTCAGCGAGCTGTCGGGGAAGACCCCAGACCCCCGAAATCCTGCTCACCGTCCGGCAACGCTGGCCTCGTCCCGCTTATAGGGTGAAAATGCAGTTTCACTGAGATAGGGCTGTCGCGTTTGTTTTATTATTCCTTGTATTAGTATTACGTATATATTCCCTTTATTTACTGGACGTTTTAATAATAATTGAATGGAGATTTCGCTTGATCTTTGTTATAATTGTTTTTTAATGAACAGTTCAATCGCCGTGACACATACGGGATTTTGATTATCATGAGCGTTTTGGGTGATGATGCTCCTGCCTTGATTTGGGATTTTGCTGGCTAGTTTTGTTCCTGCTGTAAATGAACTGCTAAAGGTGCCATGCCTTGAGGGTACTTAAATTCACACCTGCACTCCAGCGCCTTCACACTTTGGATTTACAAGTGGATTCTCTTTTTTCTGTATTCTTTCTATTTTCAAGTGAGCTGATACTAATGGAAAATTATTCAACTATTCAATGTAAGTAAAAGTCTCAAATGCAAGTTTGGAATTTGGTGTTTTCCTTGCATAGCAGTTTTATATGAGAACGGGCAGTATTTGGCACCTGCAGTCTGCGTCTATCGGTCGCTTCACGAAATACAATGCAAACGCATGCAAAAGTCAAGCGTAAAATTTCTAATTACAACGTTGCTAGGTGTGAAGAGTGGAACTAAAAATCAGCAAACATTGTCCTGTTGTTTTACCAGAGAAATAGTATTGTCCTCTTCAGTGCAATTATACCGTTATCTTTGTAAAAAAAAAAATCTGATACGATGACGTTGTTATGAGTTGCTGATGGACTGTATAGACGCTGCCGCTATTCTTCATGGGTTACCGTTAAAGTGCATTTAACACTGTTATTTCAAAGTATATATTTAAAAAGGTAATTCAAATAGCATTTATTAATGTTTACTGGGAGTTTTCATGCCTAGGGTCAGTTTTATTGCACTGTATATAATACGTGTTGTAATGCCATCAATATAGACCCATCTAATTCTCAGTACTGGCATTAATTCATCAGTGCAGCGTAATCACTTTGGGTTTATGGTTTGACGCAGTGAAGTGTACGATATCACTGTAGTACTGTCCATTGATAAAGGAGTTATTTGCACAGTGTATTAATCATTTGTGAATGCTTTCTATTTTATTGGTGCCGGCTATTTTATGGTCTTTATAGGATAACTCGCCTGAATTGTACAGTAATAGTAAGGGGGTTTAATTTTGTTCGAGCTTAAGTTTAAAATCATGGTTATGACTTGTGACTCGTCACTGTTTCATTAAAGCCCTGAGTTAAAGTGTGCTGTTTCAGAGAAAAAACAAGCAAATAAATAAAGAGATTACATTAGGGCTGCTTTATGCAAAGTCTATAGATGGGGTTTTTCTTTGGGTTCAGTTTCCTCCAACAATCCAAGGGTATGCTGTCCAGGTGAACTAAAGATTATAAATTGCCTGTAGTGCTCGCTTGAACAACTTCCTGTCCAGAGCAGAAGATGCCTCTATCCTTGTTGGTGTATGCTCCTGATAACCTTGATCCTGCTGGGATAAGAGGCTATTACAGATGAATAGCTAAAGGATGCAATCTGTTGTTACTCATCTGAGAAACATGCTTTTAAAAAGCACGAAAGTGCTTGGTTTATCCTTGCATTGCAGGGCCATAAGGTGCTGGTAAGCTGCCCAGATGGTATAAAAACTCTTCTCTTGGACCATAGCCACATGCTACAAGGTTTTATCCAGGTCACTGTGTCTCTCGTCCTTCTGATAATCAAATGCCTTCACTCTGCCTCTATGTTTTAGTCAAAGAAGTGATAATTTTACAAAGTCATGTAACACAGACACTCATCTGCTTTTATGTCATTGCTGCAGAAAAAGGCACATGCTGTCTTGCCTGGATTAGATTCAGCTCTAAGCACCTGTTATACTATACTCTCTACTACTATTTGTCTACTTTTCTCTTTAGATATCTTCCTGCATGATGTTAAAAACTCACAAATGTGTTGTTAAATCCATTTGTTGGTGACAAAGATTTCAGTTTATTTTCTGCTGCATCACATTACATTACTGAAATTTATTTTTTAAATTTGAAAATCACTTGCAGTTATGATGGTCATACACCATACAAGGGCAGCTTTTGAAACCCTAACTTCTCAGTTAACACCCTCCAAATGTTAGCCAAATGGCAAGCATAGGACTTACATATTCTCATTCTTGCAGCTCAGGCATTTTGCCAAGGTAATTTGGTTGTCACATATCATTGGAGACACTTCACTTTGCTGTGTAGTTTGTTTTGAGATAAATTGAGAGGAATGAATATTATAATGCACTGTGCTTAGCAGGAAATTGTATAGTGATTAATTTCGGGTAGCTTTTTGTAGAATATGTCAGGGTTCCTTCCCAGGAAGGATTACTGCAGTGAAGCCCTTGATTAACTTCCGGGAGTTTCTGAGAGAGAAAAAAAAACGAACGAGACCATGTGCTGTAAATTTGCCCTGCGACGGGTTGGCGCCCCATGCTGGGTTCTTCCTGCCTTCAGCCCTTGGCCTCCTTGATGGGCTCCGGAACCCCATGACCCTGAATAGAATAAGTGGTTTCAGAAAACAACCTATTTTGAAGACATTCTGTTGAAGAATATGCTGCAATTGAAAAACAAGAGTTGTAGTAAGAAATATTGTAGTACTGGAGTTGCCAGCCAGTTAACAATTCTGCTTTTTCCCCCAACCACTTATGTAATATACAGTACAGTCACTATACACCTATCCTCTACCCCCTTATCCCCCTCAATATCATATACTGTATGTGTCTTTCACCTGTATTGGACTTCTTTGTGATTAAAAAAAAATACACCAGAGAGCTGCATTTTAAATGTTTTATGGAATTCTAATGCTAACTCTAATGCTAATTCTAATTGAAGATTGACTTGTGCATTATTATTGTTGTTGGTAATATTATAGTGATTAAGTTGACATTTCTAGTCAAAACTGCAGCAGGGTGTTTGATGTGGTGCTTGGTTTTTTCGAAGGGCAAAATTCACCATGAATTGCTCTTATTTCCCCTGTATTCGCCATAACAGGGTATCCTCCATAATGCTGTGTGTTTGTGCTGCACTGTAGCATGTCATTAAGGTTCATCATACTTATATCCAACTTTTGCCATCATTTCATTTAATGTAATAAACATCACCACTGGTTTTCTACCTCAGTTTTATTGTGAGATGAACCCAGAATAAAAATGGTTTCTTTCAGTCAACAATCCATCCATAATTTACATTTTTAGCCAACATAAAAAATTTAAATAGTGGAAATCAGAGCAGGTTGAATGCTGTTGCTTTTGCTGTCTCTCTGCATCGGCTTTGTAACCTGAACTGGTTTCTGCATACTCAGCACTGGGAAGAATCGCACACAAGAGGCTTTGTTCTCCTCAGATCAACTTCCCAGGAATCGGGAATGTGATCCCTCTGCTAATTAAGCAGCTGAACCTGCAAATTTAATTGGCCAGAGGAGGGAAAGGATCAGGTTACATGGTGCTTGACCAATTGTTTGGTATATTTCAGTGGAAAGATTTGGATCTTTGACTCAGTCATTAATTAATTCAGTTAGTTAATTCAAATACTTCCAGTAAATGGATATGAGCATTACTAATAAATAACAAATAAACAGAATGATGTCTGCATGACAATAGTGCTTCCCGTCACAACCTCCCCCCCCCCAAGTCCTACCTGTTTTTCCGCAATGCCGTTTCCTGATATAGCTGCTCCCTGTCACCGCCGCTTCCTCTGTCTGATCCCTCTAATTTCTTCTTCCA
>JAABNY020000032.1:23254887-23265240 GCA_015164015.2 Brevimyrus niger
GAGGGCAGGAATAACACCAGACTGCTGGACCAGACCAGGCTGTTTGTAAATGTATAGGCTTATTACTTTTACTAGTATACTGCTAGAATAATTCCTAATTCTTGTGAATAGGGATAAGGATAATGAGATCTTCTGTATTGATTCTCATTTTGTCACATGTCCAGACCATGATCGTATTTTGCATATATGTTAGTAAACACCCCTAGCGCATCTTGCACTCTAAACATTGATCCTGGTGGCGATTATTTGTATTGACGTGGCAGCGGACCATAATGGTCATAGAAGTGTTATGAAGGCATTATCCCCCAGTTATGGGGTGATTCGCACTCTGGATTGCAGTCCATCACAGGGCACAGGCTGAACTCTCTTCCCTCTCCAGATGGTATTTGAGGAAGTACAAATGATAATTCTGAAGTTTTGACAGGAAGCCCAAGACTTTACTCGCTCTTGTTGTGTTCTGCATGGTTTATCTGAGATGATTTTGCAGGTGTTCCACTGAACCAGATCTCAACCCTCCGTCTGGTTAAAAAATAAGTCACTGACGTATCATCAGACATACAGATCATGACTTCAATTCTGCATATGCTTAACTTTGAATCAAAAATACCCCTCAGGAAGTCTTCCAGTGCAGAAAAAAAGTTTCACTTTGTGTTTTTGTCATAGTACAGGGTTTAGACTTGCACAACATTTCACATCTCACGTTTCTTATTTGTACAATGGCTTAAGAATTGCTAGGAAACAGACTCTATGACCCCTTTAAGTTGGTTTGTGAATATATAAGGAACATGTAACATTTGCTAGATTTCTTCACCCTGTTTCATTATTAATAAATCCCTGGTGGTTACACATATAGTTTCCCTATTCGATTTGTTTCTGTATGCTGAGTCATTCATTATTTATGATAATTTAATTTTAGTGTGCTTGAATTGCAGGGCATTTATTTAAAAGTTCAACATAGAAATTGATCCATGAAGAGCCAGATTGAGTTTTGTTCAGAATTGTCAATGAGCAGCACAAGCCACATAAATGGAGCTGAACTACTGATGAGGAAAAGAGGACGTGTAAAAAACACGGACATCAGAATCACGCTGTCAGAGCAAGATAAGTATAACAGAAAATTTAACAGCAAATATTACAAATTTATGTTTTGGATTCTTAATAATTCAGTGCATTACATATAATATTAATATACCTCGCCGTACTCCCAGGCTTAATCATGGTACAAGAATGATTTTGAAAATTGCCTATGCATAAAGATGATAATGACATGAATGATGTTCATGTTAGTGCACATCCAGGATAACTAAAGGTAGAATTTTTGCCATTCTTAAAATGTGGGTTTACTCAAATTAAGTAAATGTTTTCAGTTTATGAAAGAACAATGCTGTAATTTTACTTCTAAAAACCATAGGAATAATGTTAAATAGTACAAAGTATAAATAAGCAAGGCTGGATTTATGAAGCAAAACACCAAAAAAGCATAATAAAAAGTGATATGTGAAATGAAAGAATGGGGGGGAAATGAAGAAATAAAGTGAGTAATTGCAGTGTGTAATTATGCAAAGAAGAAGTGCCTCTAACTAGGTGGCATGAAGGTCAGAATGTTAAAGAGCTCTGTTTGCTTTCTCTGTTAACCGTACTTTTAAGGCAAACTCTCATATAGTTGCCTTTTCCATCCATCCATTCGTACAGGGAGGAATTAGTGCCTATTTCAGGGATAGCAAAAGCACAAGGCTCCTGTACAGCCTATACATCCTGGAAGGGATTCCTGTATGGAAGGTCAGTGGAAAAATGGGAAATGAGGGAAAAATTTGAAAGAAACAGTTATGAAATATATAGGGCCAGACTGACACAGAGGTTTAATGTCAAAAAGCCTAAAGCTGTAGCACTTATGACACGGACTGATTTCTCTAGGGCCATCAGGCTGTTAGGGTTTGTGTGCAGAAATGAATCAAATTTGCTGTTAAGAAAGCTGTCTGTAAGATTATCAGCCAATCAGAACCAAGAAAACGTGGCACAATTCTGCTGTATTTAAATACTCATTGGCATGAGCATGTAATATTCGCCGTCAGTCATTGTGATACAGGAATCCGCGAACACATGCTCTCACCTTCTCTGTTCCTTTTAAATATGAGGCTGTTGGACCCATGTATTGCAAATTTTCAAATTCAGCTTCCGTCATCCATACCTGTGATGTCCACCCTCTCGTCTTGTTTGTTGGGCTGTCATTCTGCGTTCTTGGCAGAGGTTTCTTTGTACCGATTCCTTCATTCATGGCCGCTTCATTGCTTCTTCTCTGAAATGTTCACACGGAGACATCTGCACCTACCTGAGCTTTCATTTCACGTCTGGTTAATCACCGGTAATACAGTCTTTTGACTTGAATGAGGTCACCGTTTATCCTGCTTGACCGTGTTTGGTCCTCTTGAGTGCCAGTTTATTCACCTAATTTGGTGGTTTTGCCCACTGAAGGTACAGACACTGGCAAAGATCTTGCACTTTGTCTTATAGGATGACGTATGCCTATCCAGACTGCACATGTATTACATGATGCCGTTTTCTGCTCTTTTGAGGTTCTGCTCTGTCATGCACGAATGACAAACACATGCCTTTAAAACGTATATTTCTAGTAATCTAGAACCCTCACTTGTTATCAATAATTTGTGCCAAAAGCTTAATAAAAATAAGTTAATTTAGCAGCAAGCCAGTTAACTCAGAGAACATCTAATAAAGACACCGTTATACTTAGGCCAGTGTTGCAGGATTTCAACTGACTCTGGATTCAGACTGAAGTCCCACTGATCGCGTGACCATGTCATTGACGTGGTTTCAGGCAGAGGTACTCAGATATTTAACTGGTGTCTCTGCAGTTATTCATTTACTGGTAAAGAAGTCTTGATGGGATACCGGTGATCCCCAGGTTATAAGTTGAATTTGTAGGTAAGTCGGTCAGAAAAGTCAGAAAAATAATAGTACAATAAATGCAATAATAAAATTAAATGCATACAGTACTGTAATGTACCTTGAGCTGATGAACTGCTTAAGTTAAAACATTTGGGGTAATGCAATGTTATGCTTCGCATGTAAATTTTATTACTTCCTCGCAGTTTGTTGGTTAATTTGCAAACAGACCAAAAGATAATTTAATCAGCACCAAAGGGTGCCTACACCACTCACGTTTTACACATGTAACTTACATTTTGTCTCAGTAAATCAGATTCTATTGCTTGCACTGACAGGTTACATTTGCACATACCAGCAGAGATCCATCCCTAAGTCCTTGGTCTTTTAAAATGACACAGGAGCAACGAAATGTAGGTTCCTCCATTGATCTTGCCTAGACAGTTGGTTAGTTGTCTGATGAAAGTATAGCAATGGTTTATTATTGGATTTCAGATAAGCTGTGGAATACCCTGGTCATAGACCTATTGTAAAAATGTCTGGCAGTGTCAGTAAGTAAGGGAAACCAAAGCTTTCATGTAAGTACAGTAAGTACAGCGTGCTTGAATATAGACTCCATACTGTTCTGCCCCTCTTTTTCACATACATCTTATTAAAAGTACACATCATTTATTAAAATGTGTGTTCCATGCATACGCATATGCTCATACTAAATGTGCATAAGCTTATAACGGTCAAGTCCGTTATAAAAATTACATTGGTGATTCATATTTACAAATATCTATCCATCTTGTAAATGCATATCCTGTTCAGGGTTGT
Source organism: Brevimyrus niger (assembly GCA_015164015.2). Classification (NCBI taxonomy): domain Eukaryota; kingdom Metazoa; phylum Chordata; class Actinopteri; order Osteoglossiformes; family Mormyridae; genus Brevimyrus; species Brevimyrus niger. The sequence continues at coordinate 23,258,608 of JAABNY020000032.1, forward strand.
AGGGATGTAACAAAATAATAAATTGTATCCTAAACAATCATGCAATGGTAACTAAAAATAACACATTGATTACTTATTACAATGCTGTGGCTAAGTTTGTAACTGATTAGTTTTCATTAATGTAATAAAGGAAACAACTTGAAAATTTGAAATGGGCCTTAATGCAGCTACTTTGTAGACTATACAGTAAATGGTTTTTATGTGAATTAAAAGGTGGCTTCATCCCCTTTGTTTTCAGTACAAATGCTCATTTGAAACCGAAAAAGCTTCAGGTTCTCCAGATGAAGCACCATGTCTACTGGTGTTGTTCTCTGAATCCATAATCTATGTTTTACCTCATAGTTTGATGATGGGTTGTAAGATGGCTTTAAGTTTCTATCATCTTTTGTTTTTCAGGAAGTGAACACTGGCGATGTTAAATTTCGGTCACTGTATATACAGTACTGAATCCTGAACGAGAGCTTATGCAGAAACACTGTATGGATTATATCTCCTCAGTGACATATCTACTGTATTATTCAAAAGTTGAATCCTTTTATGAAGATGATGACAACTCTTTCTTCTGAATCCAAGACCCCAGTGGCTGTGAATAAATTGCCAGGTTCAGGCTCCTTTCACGCTCAAGGGAAGGTGAAAGCCGGACATGGCTGTATAGTTCCTGCTTTATTCAACCGATCATTCGTTTGAGTTTGTTTCTTCTTAATTGTGTACCGACACAAATGCAAATAAACATTTAATGTCCCATCAATGACATGTGAACATAATTTAAATAAATAGCTGTAATAGTAATAAACAGAACAGTTCAGGTATTTTAATCTGTGGAGAATTCCAGCAGCAGCTACACACTGGGCCGTTTAGCCCATTGTGTGGACAGAAATTGGAGAGCCTTCCCTTATATCTCATTATGCTTTTACCAAGTTCACCAGCGGGTTTTTGAAAGTAGGCCAGGTCCCCAGGGCCTCGTTCACACATAGGTACAATGTATCAGTCAGGGCTGCCTTCTGCTGAGCCTGCAAATCTATTTATAGATGCATTCGCACAAGTTACTACATGGACTGGGCACTAAACATGTGTTTCGCACAGGACTAGCTACTTAGCTACGTTTCCGCAAACCTATCCAGGTATCTCCCCACTTTACCAACATTTGCTTTATGCTACTTCGCTTTTATGAAACACTTACATTAGCACCTGTTTCGGCTAACCAAATGAAATACGAAGAGGATTTCCACTTTTACAAAAAAAGCCAAAAAGCAAAAATGGAGTTTAGCATATGTTTGTCAATGAGCCAATTCCAGATATGTAGGCATGTGCCCCATAAGGAAGTTTCAATCAATGACTGGCCACATATATGATGGTGGTCCCATAAGATTATGATGGAGTTGAATATTTCCTGTCACCTAGCTGTCGTAGTCGTCGTAAGGTCGTAGGGCAATGCATTACTCATGTGTTTGTGGTGATGGTGTAAACGACAGATGCAGACGCTCTTCTACTTACAAACTTTCAACTTACTAATTTTCAGACACACAAAAAAAAAGGACTGTCCAAATTGTGTTCATTGGGCTCCCGCTCCCACATCATTTTTTTTTTCTGCATGTCAATTCTGCTTAGTATGACTTCTGGCCGCTACTGTTGTGGTTTTTTCCTTCAGAAGTCAGAAGCCGCTGTTGTAGATCCAAATGCAACAATGACGTTACAACCAAGACTGGACACTTGGAAATGTGTCCAAAACTGTTTTCACCACTTTTTATAAAAGGTCTTATCATGCAACAATATCTCGTCAATTGAGCATCATCATTCCATCAACCGTTCACAATCATTGTTTTCTCCCTTGATCCCCACCCCTAGGTGATAAGTTTGTCCATCATTTCTTTTACTGTTTGGTCCCTCGACTAAACATAACGGTGGTGTGACCATCTCCACCTGGTTTTTTAAAAATGCACTAATAAAAGTGGATATTCATAGATCCAGCAGCTAACAGAAACTCTTAGTCTAACACGAGGTTCAAATACATACTCAGTTGATTACATTGTGTTGATTACATTATAATGATTACATTGTAATGATTACATCATGGGTATTATATAGTGCTAAATAATATTCCAAACTACTCCTGCCGCACAGTAGTGTAGCATGTGTACTCCCAACATCCTAGTTCTTTGTACTTTCGTATACCCTTAAATGATGTTGAATAATGATTTGCAAACATTTCAAGTTAGGAACGGCCATTCAAATCATATCTCATTCGTAAGTAGAGGGGCTGTACTGTACTTTTTATCATTATTTAGGCTATTGTGATATAGCCTAGATTTGGCGAATGGTGTAAGTACACTGCATGATTTTCTCAAAATGGCGAAATCACCTAATGACGCATTTCTCAGAACATATCCCATGTAAGTGACGCATGACTGTATTGATTCTAGTAAATGAAACTACACCAATATGTTATTTTTCTTTATATAGTCTGTGTATTAATCACATCATTCCTGCATTTATTATATGTTTGGGTTATTTTAGGTTATATGTTATTTGGTATAATTTGGTAGGTTGTTTTTTCAATCTGGGAACACAAATGTTTTCCCCATATGAATTAATGGTAACTACTTCTTTTATTTACACTATTTTGCCTTATGAAAGGTTTCATAGCTACGCTGTACTTCCATGAGGAGGGGGATACCTGTGTGAGTTGGTAGTGCGTCTACATGCTTGCTATGTGAAGCTATACCCATCGTCTTACTGAGGACACTGAGGATGCATGTAAGTTAGGGGAATTTTTGGGTTATAATCACATGTTCATATGTCTTAATGTTACAAATTAAATTGTTTTTCTATTTCTTTGCATTCTTTGGTTTATGTGTGAAATCCCCAGGGCAAACTGATAAATATATGAATAAATTGCCTTTAAAATGTGCCAATCCCCCTGTGCTGGTAGCAGAGGTGGAAAGTTCAAGTACAGAAGGTAAAAATCCAAGATTTTGTTTTAACCAGCCAGTTCAGTATACAGTCACAGTCACAGAGTACGCACCTGGTTGGTTGAAATAGAATCTTGGTCTGCATTTTTACTTTCCTAAAATTTCCACCTCTGGCTGGTAGTATATATTTCACTGCAAAAATATGAATATGCCCTTTTTGTTCCTTGTTGATTTTCATGCTTAACATTTGTATTTCTGCTCTACTACTTCTTCCTTAAAATGCTCATTGGAGCCAACTTATAGTGTATAGTGAGTTACAGGAATCAGACGTTACTTAAGCGCCTACAGAAAAGCAAAAGAATAAACACACTGTCGAGGATAAATCAAAGTCATCGTCGAACACTCCAGGGCCGTATCTGTTCTCCTCTGGAAGCATGTTAGTGTTAGGGGCAGGGGTACAGTGGGGGAGTTAGGGTTAGGGTTAGGGTACAGTGGGGGAGTTACCCCATGTGCTTCCTGCGGAAGATGCCAGCAATGACTGCTGCTGTTATATTTACCTGCTGTGGGGGGGAGGCCTAAATTCTGTGTGGTTTCTGTCTTTGTGAGGAGACTGTGTGCTGCACTGGACGATGCCATGAAAATGTCTCATTAAAATGAGATTAAATCAGTGCATTAAAAAATAAAAATCTCAAACTGCTAAATCTTTCATTCATACTATACGATGCGTATTTTTGCTAAATGACAGCCCTATTTTTGAATTGCATGTTTGGGTGAAATGATGCATTAACTGTCTGATGAAAGATTTATTTATTTATTTACTATCTTACTTACTTACTTGCCATTTCCAAAAAGATAACCCCACCCCACCCCTTGCCTCCCTTCAGGATCAGTAACGTAAATTTCTGATACAATAACATGACGTGATATCAGAGGGATATTGGTAAGTGTGCTTCCAGATTTTAGAACTAGTTACTGGAATTTTATTTGGCTCATCTCTGTTATCTCATACAAAACTGAGAGCTTGAGCAGTTCAACATAACAAGCATTCGCTGACATTTACATGGAGTAAAACAACTTGTCTAGTTTGTGACTTGGGTACTAACCTGTGAGTAAGCAAAGCCGGTGTTGTCGTTTATTATTCATGGTTTTCAGTTTTAAAGCAAATATACAATACATGGTTCAGTATCCCATGGTGTCATCTGTGGCTGAATGGAACAGATTTTAAAAGTCCCAGAATTCCAAGTACACTTCACCATCGCGGTCACATGACCCAGCTCTGATGGTATTCAGTACAATATATGCTTAAGTAACCAGAGTCCTGTGGTGCACAGGCAGTATCTGCATGACACTTCTTGACATGCTTCATGGCAACATAGCATGTCCTACAGTACTAAAGCCTTCTACATGTATAAATATATATATTCACAGATATAGCATATGATAATTTTACAAGAGCTACTTTCTAGAGGGCTCTGTTTTTTAAGGGAACATTTTTTTTAAGATGGAGGTGGCATCTTGGTTGATATTTAGTCGTTCCATAGGTGATCTATGGCAGCGTTTCCCAATCCAGTCCTCAGGAGCCCCCAGACAATCCAGCTCCCACCCAGTCCCTGGGTTGGGAAACACTGATCGATGGAGCACCTCACCTTCAATGAATATGAACACAGTTGTTTCAGTGGAGAGTGCTCCTCAATTTCAGTTTATATAATCTACCATAAAAATTCTGCTGAGACTGTTAGGTAGTGAGTGATCCTACGGCTTTGGGATTATTTCCGTCCTAAGCAGTAGCACCCTCTACGGCTCGCACCTGCTCCTCTGCACTTCCTCCATTCCTCAACCCCTAAACCCCCCCCCCCAATGGCGACTCTTTGACAGCATCTGTCTTGCCGTCGCCTCTCAGAAGCCAAATTTCTGGCTTTGTAGTGCATTTTGAGGCAGTGAAAATGGGCTGAAATTAGAGGGCGGGAGGTCCTGACTGCAGGATTCTGCTCGTGTTCCATCAGCGTTTGCTAACCCGGAATTATGAGCCATGTGGCTTCTCAAGGTTTGAGGAACAGTGAGCTCTTCTTACAGAAATGGTTTCAGAGAAGTAGCTTTCAGAGTCTGTCTATACAGCGTCGCCCTCAGAGTCTGCTTCTGACGCATGACAGTCAGCGTCGACTAAATGCACAGTGTGGACGTTCTTCTTCCTTTTCAAACACCCTTGCGTTATTTTAGGTTTTGAGCGTTTCTCGCAAACACAGCATCCTCGAACACTTCTTCCCACAGCTGTTCATTTTCCACCAGCCTCAGAGATTCAAGACACTTCTGAGGTGCAGTGATACCGGTAATTGCTTCTGATGACAAGAGTGCCTCCGGTGAAACTCATTCCAAGCTGAGAAATAACCTTAAATCTTCCAAGGAGGCCCAGGGATGCTGCTGTACAGAGCACAATTACTGTCTAATACCTTGCAGTGTAGAGTACATCTCTTGATGCTTATATATCCTTTGTGCTGTGTTTATAGTTGTAATAACCTTTGCTTTCTCGCTATTACATTAGTCGCTTATTTGGGGGCGTACGTGAGTTATTTCCACCACGTCCGCCCGCTGCAGCGTTAAAGCCCCGGAGCCGGATGATTACATATCTCCTCCTCTTGCCGCCACCCACCCGCAGCCTCCTCAGCGCTGCTAACAAAAGGCTCTCCATAGCAGCTGGAAGCCGGCCACGGCAGCCCTCGTGTGTTAACTTTGGAACAGAGCCCTCGAGCAGCCTCAGAGCGCACTCTGAAAACACCGCGCTCAGACAGCTGGACGCGGAGCCCATGCCAGGCATTATACATCCACACAGAGTAAACAGACATCAGCAGCCGAGGACCGAGCTGCTCCTCTCACACTCAAGCTTTTGTCGGCATGTAATTTTAATCAGTGTTATATTATAAATATTAGGGAGAGCCTGTGAACTGTTTTATGAATGGAGATGATAAATATCCAACATCCAGCATTGAAACATTCTTTAAAATGCTTCCACTTGGCTCGCTCGCCATCTGATCCTCTTCTTTTAGCTGTTAATTTTAGCAATATTTGGTGAATTTGAGGCTTATTTATTGGTGAACCATATAATTGAGCATGGTTTGCCTAAGTAGCATTTCTTTTGTTTCTTTAATGATAATCATTCTGTTTTCCATATACAGTTTCTGCCTGTGTGATTAGACACCCAGTCATAGACTGGCTTCCCAGTTGCTCTTGTTATATTGCCTGAACTGAGGATGAGCTTCAGTTTCATCCAAACCCTACACTTGATTTACAGTTATGGAAAATGGATGGTAGAATGTATGGACTATTTGATAAAGGTCTATTATGCTTCTGCTTGTATGTAAGTTCTATAATATTACAATGATGCCAATTCTTTTTTGGTTGTGCATCAAACCCAGAATCCTGCCTGGTGTCTGTTCTGTATGAAGGAGTTCGTCAGAATCAGTCAAGATTAAGGGCAGCACTGGCAATGACTAAATCACTTGCTCTAGATGAAAGTAAGCTGATTCAGAGCATCAATTTAGTGAGATTTAATGGCTATTATTTTCTAACTTTGATTCAGCATTTCGGGGAGAAGCTTTTACCCATAACGCATTTCTGGCATTTTTGCCTTTGAAATTACTCTTATACATAATGCTATTATACAACGTTTATTATTATTTCTAGAGTTTTCTCCTTCCTGTACATGTAAGCCGCTGTGATGTGTCAGCGG
>JAABNY020000032.1:23275482-23287232 GCA_015164015.2 Brevimyrus niger
GTTGTGAGGACCGATGATGATGAAGTCTGTTTTGTCGCTATTTAGTTTGAGGAAATTATGATTCATCCAGTTTTTAAAGCCGCTATAAAATGGTTAATAACCCCTATGACTTTATTCCTGTTTAACTGAAGGGAGGGCCACATCCTTCATCTGCATCTTCTAAGGCAGTCGGCACCTTTCTCTGCTGTGAGCTCTCCCCAAAGTTCCAGGGCATTTTGGGTGCAGTATTTAACCTTCAGAAATGCCAAAGTTTTACCAAAAGAATATGCCCTCAAATCGTTGTTTTCTGCTTTTCTTAGTAGATTGTTACATGACTATTGAATAATGAGAATTAAACGCTACATCTGAATGTAGCATCATATCTTGCCCGCTAGACCATGTTTTACGTTCTGCTAGTGCGTGTTAACTTTAGCGTGTCTTGGCTCATGTAGGGGTTCAGTAGATGGATGTTGCTCAGTGATAAGCCCCCTTACTTTGCCCTCATGCCCACTGTGCTGCATTTTAAAGGCAGTGGATGATCTCCTCAGCAGAGACTCCATCCCTGGCCTGGCAAATGCCACAGTAGTCGGGTAATTTCCCTAATTATCAGAGCGCCGCCCCTGTGGCAGCTAAGGTTCCGTTACTCCAGTATGATCCACAAACAAGAACAGCTGCCCTGCTCCGGTCACGGCTCAGAGACTCCTGCTGCTGCCTGCCTGTTCCTCCACTGACAGCCGCTCCTCTCCCTTAGCGTTGTATCCAATTACAATTTACAACAATTTATAGCAGTGCACTGCCGCCCAGTTATTCTTTGGTAATAGGCAATTTACTAACAATTCAATAAGGATCGTAGGGGAATTATGTTCATACATCTGTGTTACCGTATCGATCAAGACTTTTGCAATATTTCACTGTTGCCAAAGCAGCTAATGGCCAGTGTGTATACAGTGCAAGGGGATGTTTTAATTATTCAAAAAGCCAGCAGATGGAAAAGGCTGCTTTCTCAATATTGTTGCATGCCTTTTCTAATACACTTATTGCAGAAGGCCTTTGGGAACAACTCTGCTTATTCCCGGTACACGATATCGGCTGTGTACGATGAACCTGGTGATGGATAGCCGTGTGACACCCTGGGCGAGCCTCACCGCTGGCGCCCCCTGTCTGAGACATCAGTGGAATCAGCTTGTTAAGCCTGTGCCCCCTCAGAAGGTGGCGTCCTGGGCCGCCTGTCTCGCCTAATGGGTTTGCTTTTCTGGCCCCGTCTTGAATAGAATGAGCTAAATAGTTTGGTTCTGAGGGTCATGTGCACTAAAGTGCTCGCTGATGCACGCAGGTTCTGCCTGTCCGCGACAGACCGTGCGGCCATGCGACGGCGAGAGAGGCACTCTCTCCTGTGGGTTGTCAGCACCAATCACAGTCTCCCAAAGCAGTGAACGCCCGAAGCTCCTTCAGGCCAGCAAGGGGCTTCTTATGATGATCATCCTCGATGTTATCTGAGAGCGCAGCCTGTGGAGTCGTTATGCGCCGCATGCCGGTACCAGGACTGGCACCATTTTTCTGCCCTGAGCTCTTCCTCAAACAGACGTGCACGATAAACCCAGCTTCGCCCTGAAATCAGCTTTGTCGAAATGAATTTTTCACCGGAAAAAAAATGTAACAACCAGTTTTTTTTTTCACTAACTGCAGTATTTCTGCTTATTTTGTTATTGGCTGTTTATTGAAGATGTTTAAGGTCAGTTACTATGAGGTCATGCCATTTCTTCCCTCCTGTATTTAAGGGCACTGTGACTCAGTGGGGATCATTGTGCACTTAATCCGCTGTGGCTGAGGAGTTCATTGCCCACTTCTGCTTCTGGGTATAAAGTTAAGCCCGTTTCTTACTGATACTCCAGTTTCCTTCTGCAGTCCAAAGACATGCAGTTAGGGGAGCTGGTATCTCCGAATGTCCCACTGTGTAAGCCTGTGACGGATCTTATCCCTGGTATCTCTTGTCCTGAACATTCTAGGAAAGGCTGTGTACTAGATAAGGGGTTATGGAAGAAAGATTATATTTACTATAGCTGGCTATAATGATAATGCTTATGTTCAGACTTAATTCGTTTCTGCTGTAATTTGGTTTCTTATAAAAATGGTGAGAGGACACATTCTTAAAAGCTTTGTAGTGAATTCTGTTTTCATTATTAATCTGTTGGCTTCTCAGAGTGCTATATGCTATATTGACTGTCAGATGAATTTGAAATTGCCCGTTTAAAAATACATTTTAACCCCAGGAAGCTGTTACCTTGGTAACCATTTGCGGCTTCTGCAAACCACACAGGTCATGTTGGCTCATAGCTGACCCTGAGGAATTCGGCTGTTGGATAGGCATGCATTTTTAACAAGTACACTGAGCATGCTGGCTCCCGCAAATGGTCACGCTGTACCAACTGCAGATAAATGCATCTGGAAATTTGTAGAGGTGGAAATTTAAAACGGCATGGGGATTCTGAAAAATAGGAGCATTTTCACTGCATGTACCTCTTCCCACAAAAACTAACTAATAAATTGTACAGATTTCCAGTGTTGCTCTCTCCTCTTCCTCAAAGTCATTTAGCATCAGAGAGCAGAATGGAATTTAATTAGTACAAATGGCCCTGTCAAAACCTAGGATATTCAAATGGATGGAGTTTTTCATTAAAGTCAGGCTTGAATTGCAAGTCAGTGTTTTCGCCCCTGCAGAATTGTCAGTTACGTCATGCTGTTTCCATAGCACCCTCGGCTGGACTGGTACTTCCTTGAGAAAAATGAAACAACTTCTTGTAATTTAAACAGTTTCAGTTCTTCCACAAACTTTGGACATTGTGATGGTGAATGAATTATGCTGACATACCTCTTCAATTCAGTCTTAATTTAAGTGCAGCTGAAAATAGTTACCGTTTTTTTCAAAAGGAAATATTTCAATAGGTATTCACCGTATAATTTAGCAGCACCAAATATTATTTACTCTGGATTTGTCTGACAGCCTTTATGTCAGAGAATGCACTCTCCACTAAGTATTATTGAGAAATGATTGTTTGTATGAATCTATAGATGAATGTATGTCTTGTTAATAGGTAAGCATTTCTCATGGATGCTGTGTAAGTACAGCGGTACCTCAGTTCTCGAACTCATTAGAACTCGAATTTCTTAAAAGTCGACCCAACCAGTTAGAAAAAAATACCTAGAACTCGATCTGAATCTCAGAAGTTTAATTGGAATGGTTTAATTACAGGTAGGGCAGACAAAACGCAGACGAACAATGCAATGATTGGACTGGGGAAACAAGAGTGGGTATACCTTACCTTATGGTGACACAATGTCCAAGTGATGAATACCCATTTTTTTAAGAGAAAACTTAATTTAATAAAAATCTGTTACTGCAATGAAAAAAAAAGGCAAAAACTCTTGTATCGGTTATGGTTATGGTTAGGGATGGGTAGGGGTCAAGGTTGTCATAGTTAGCGTCAGAATTTTTCCCATAGAAATGAATGTGCAGTCCCCATAAAGATATGTTTACCCAATGTGTGTGTGTGTGTGTGTGTGTGTACTTACTGCATATATATATATTTAAACCACAGTTACGAGCTATGCATAACAGTATATAGTATCATTGTTTATTTGTTAAGCCAGGGCAATGTTTTGGTTCATTTTGGGTGACATTCAGCACTACTGTATATGTAAGCTTCTTTGAAACTTTAATGCCTGAGATTATTACTTAGTATATTGGTCAGTACTGCCATTGCAATAAAGCCCTACAATACAGGATTTAATGTTTCTGTGACTATATGAGTGTCATGAATAGTATATAAAGAGTTGGACTTAAGTGCTCCCACCTCACTAGTATCTTAATAGCCTGCTTCTTTTCCTCTGCTATTTCCCCTGCCTTATCTACCTCAGTGGAATTAATGTGTTGGAGTATCCCTGAATATCCCTGGCTTTTGTGACCAAGATAGTCAGTCCCTCTCCCCTTTTAGCTCAACAGATACGGTAGACCCCCCTTTCTCCTGGTTTCGAGTTAGATTTTTTTTTTTTTTTTTTTTTTTTTTTTTTGTCCCAGGCTAGACATCATCCCTGCTGCCTCATCCATAACTTTTTTGCTGTTATTAATTACTGTTGTCTTGCCAGTTGTGTGGATATGATGTTCAGATAGGAGACTTTTCACTATGTTTAATAAATTTTTATCCATACATTTTATTTATGACTGAAAAATGTGGTACTTTAACCTAAGGTGCTGTGTTGGTCATAGATCAGTTGTGGCTGATATTATGAACATTCCAGGAAGGTTTTTTTCCTTGTTATTTAAAGGTTATGGTTAAAGTTATGGCTGGTAACTGAGTACTCAATATGATAACTTCATAGGTCTTGATGTTCTGAATGAAAATAGCAATGCTTTCCTTAATGTTCATCTTGTAGTTGTTCATAAGTTCAACTAACTTCATCATGGTAAAATACATGCTTAGGTTTTTTTATATGTTGTTTGCTGAGTCGCTAGCCAAACTACAGTCCTGACTGGAAACTTAAACTTAAAGTAGATCGTGTTCGAAGGAACTACAATCAATTTGAGCTCCTGTGGTATGAACATGACAAAAGTCCCTGGTTCCAGAAAGAGGTTCTGGTTTCAGAAAAAGCTTCTGCAGTGTGAAAGTGTTTTTAGTAAGACATGCCCACATTTCAACATTAATAAAACATGACCACAATTGAACTAAAACATTTTCTGTATGTTGCGCCTCTTGTTTCTGATGAAAAAACAAAACAAAATGGGACAAGTAGGAAAGTTGGATTCATGTGTGCTGGAATTGACCAACTCTGCTTGGGCAGGAAGGGATGCCTAAAGCCAGTTTATTGGCAGCTAACTCCTTTATCAAAAGCAATACCGCAAATCTAAGAGCAGTATGGTAAAAGTAAAACCAATCTGGTAAAATTGTAAGCAAAAGCAATACAGTAAAATTAAAAGCAATGTGATACAATTAAAACCAAAATGGTAAAACCAAAAACTATAAAGAAAATCATGAATTTTCTTTTTCCTTTTCTTTTAATTTACTTTCCTTATTCTTTAATTTTTATTTGTACTTATTTCACTTTGTTATTCAACATTTATTTCCTTATTCTTTTACAGATGTATTCTTTTCATGGCACTCCTCTGGCTCCATACTATGTAAGCGAAATTTCATGCGAAATTAAATGAGAATCTTTTCACTTCCTTTCGCTTTGCTCACCAAGGGGACCAAAAATATTATATGGTTTTCCCAGATTGTCAGGGGCCTGCACCCCTAACCCCCGCAATGTGGACAGGTCAACTGTGCATTTCCTGTTGAAATGCCTCACCTAATCATCAGGTTTATGTGCGTATTATGATCTACAAATCTACAAGATATAATCATGTGATGTTATTGTGAACTCTTCTGCATTCCAGATGAACTTGTGATGCGTCTTGACCCTTGAACCTTACTCCCCCTTCATCCTGATTGTCTGTCTTGTCAGTGCAGTCTCTGGAGATGACAACCAAGAGGAAGCTCATCGGCCGTCTGGTGCCCTGCCGATGCTTCCGCGGCGAGGAGGAGGTCATCTCCGTGCTGGATTACTCCCACTGCAGCCTGCAGCAGGTGCCCAAGGAGATCTTCAGCTTTGAGCGAACGCTGGAGGAGCTGTACCTGGATGCCAACCAGATAGAGGAGCTTCCCAAGGTGGGGGGAGGACAATGGGCTGGGAGTTATTAAAAAATTATTGCACTGGATGATCATCCAGGAGATTACTTCCCCCAGCATAACCTTTTTATTATAGTCTGTTGTGATTTTTGTTTCCACTCAGCTCTTATTAAATGATGTTGAAAGATGACGAGGAGGCCGTGATTGCTGCCCCGCTTTCCAAAGAAACCTTCATGTTGAAAAGTCACATGTCCTGTCTAGGAATTAGGGAATTAAGGAGGGCAAGATAAATATGTAAGGAAAAGGAGGTTAAGCAAAGGTTTCTGGGTGGCTGCCAAATGGACTGACATCTTACAGCCACAGAAAATATTAAGAGACCACTCTATATTTTTGAACAAATCTGCATTTTTAAATCCTGGTTTAATCGTGGTTCTGCTGGCAGAAGGTTATGCTGAACAGCAAGTTGCTTCCAGGTTCAAAATTTCTAAGACAGCAGTACAAAAGAATAAGATGAAGCAGGAGACACTGGGAACAATAAGACACCAGTCAGGTTAAAGGTGGAAACGATATTCTAATGCCAGAGATGACCATTATCTTATCCGACAGTTTCTCATGAATCCAAGGATGACATCGTGACCTTTCAAAAAATTGGGAAACTTTAAGTGCAGGTGTGAAGTGCACTGCTACGACAGTTCACCTCAGGCTTCTAGAAACGGGACCAAAGTCCATTAAGCAAGGAAGAAGGCCTTCATTAATGAGAAACAGAGAAGGTCCAGGGTGCAGTTTGCAAAATGTGTTACTCACAGTCGAACACCCATAAACTGAGAAATGAGTGAAACAAAAAATTGTGCTGTGCTCTCTTAATTTGTATCGCAGCTGTATATTCAATACCAAGCATTGCAGGGGTCGAGCATAAACAGCCAAATGTCCAAATAACCGGAGGATCATCTTCATTTCATCAAAATGTAAGAATGTTCAGCAGAAACCATAAAGTTGATAGGTAATTTAGAGAATATGAACAAGCCAGAGCACAGCTTTGGGGCTCAGCAGGCAGCGCTGTCGCGTCTTACCTCACATCTACTGTCTGTGAATCTACATGTTCTTCCTGTATTGTGTTGGGTTCGCTTGTGCTGTCCAAAGACACGCAGTTCATGTGTAAGTTTGTATGTACTGGCATCCTGTCCAAGGTGGGATGCTTGCTTAATTCAGAAACTAAGCTTAATTCAGTTTATTGGTTTCATAAAAAAAATCATTACTTTATTTATTTGTTTATATTTTAAAATCACAATAGACTGGCTGTTCTAAATCATTAATTTCAAGCAGTAATAAATTAAAAGGCAACTTATTATGAGTTAATATAATAAGTTAATTGACAAGCAGTCTCCTATATATGTTTAATATATATCATTTATTTATTTTTTTTAAGATTGGATTGGGATTCGGAATCAGAAGATGTTGAATGGATCAGATTGGGGTACCAGAAAAGTACTTCAGGACTAATTTTTATTAATGCTGATTAATTGTGTCATATATTAATATGACAATCAAATTAGGAATATGCACAGACTTTACAATACCAGAAACCTGTTCCATATCACCTGTGACTTCTTGAACCCTCTGCATTCAAGTCCTGCTGTGAAGTCTCATCTCTCATTTTTGAGTTGCGGGTTGAGTAGTGGTTTTAGTTTTCTCTGGCTTTTGATCTCTTGCCTTGATTCTTGCTCCTGACTTTGTATTATTTCTCTCCCCCTGATTGCATCTGATCTAACTGTGCTTAGCTTCCAACCATGAGTCTGGATAGTGATTTGGATTTTGGAATTAAACCATGCACCTCAATCTGGGAAAAATCAAAACCTAGCACTGGTTTGAATTAATATCAATCAAAGGATCTATCAAAATAATATTGCACTGGACTGCAAGTTCTCTGTTTAAGGTACAGTGGGTATAGAGATGACCCCATCAAAAATTCACTTTTTGGGACTTTACAGACAAATGAAACCACAAAAGAATTGAATTTGTCCAGCTTTATTTACTAAATTCAACTGATAATATCAAAGTGAAATAAAAAATATTGACAGTCATGAAAAAAAAAAATGTAAAACAAGAATAATTTAAATGGATAAAGGATCACTCCCCCCTGCCCCTACACTCCCAAGAACATCACTCAATCAGGTAAACTCAGTCAGATACAGTCATTCACCTTCTGGATCACACACCAAGGTAATCTGCTCCCAGCTGTGATCCACTGTAATAATTATGAGTAGTTAAAAAGAGCAGCTGCTCCTGGAGCATTCCAGTTGCTATGGGTGGAAAGGCACATTTAAAAGATCTCTGAGACAATGTTGTGGGCAGACACAAGTCAGAAGATGGCTACAACAAGATCTTAAAGACCTTATCTATTCCTAGGAGCATGGATAAGTCCATAATTAAGAAGTGGAAAGTGTTTGGTACTACTCAACCCCTGCCCGGATCCTTGCAGAAAACCTGCTGCCCCCTATCAGAAAATTTGAGGGGGGGAAGATATTTCACCTTTCAACATGGCAAAGACCCGAAGCACACCGCCTTATTGACCAGAAGCTGAAGGAGAAAAAGAGGATTGTCCCTGCATGGCCTAATCAAAGCCCAGACCTAATCCCCACTGAAAGTATGTGGACTGACTTGAAGTTTGCAGGCCACCAACAGGCACTATCCACTCTGAATAAGCTTCTGTAAGTTCTGTAAGGAAGAGTGGGCAAATACTGCTCAGTGTGTGTTAAGGTGGTGGAGAAATGTCTGAACAGACTCTATTAAAAGCAAAAGTAGCTCAAGGTTTTGATGCAAGGGGGGTGATTCTTTTTCACTCTCAATTATTCTTGTTTTTTATTCAAGATTATTTTTCAGGACAGGTGCTATTTCTGTTGTGTTTTCACACAGATCATACCAAATGTTTTTTGTTGACAGGGGGTGATCCTTTTCTATATCCATTCTACAATTTCTATCAATCTATTTTCTGGACCTTTTTTTGACCTATTCAGTGTCACAGGGGTTCTGGAGCCAATCGCAAAAGTGATGGGCACAAAGCGGGGGAACATCCAGGATGGGCTGCCAACCCTCGCAGTAAAGCAATTTCCTTTGGATGTTTTTAGAAATTTTCTTGTGCTCTGGTATCATTCTCAATTAGTTCAATTTCTGGGTGCATTTTCACAACAGGGTGTTGTTTTGAGACTCTCAAGATGCATGTTAGATACAGTTGCAGAGTGATTATATTTTTCCACTACCAGGATAATGGCAATAAACCATCCTTTAATAGTCTTTCGACCTCTGTTTAAGTGGATCTCTCTCTCTTTTATAGCAACTGTTTAATTGTCAAGCACTCCGAAAACTGAGTATCCCCGACAATGACCTCTCCAACCTGCCAACCACCATCGCTAGCCTTGCAAACTTGAAGGAGTTAGACATCAGTAAAAATGGTAAGAACTTGAAATCTGTACAGCTGTTTAAGCTGGTTCATGGATCAAGGGTTTATGGACCAATCACCCCCTCTAGTCCAGTTTAATTCAATACTGTATGTATTTGATCAGCAGTATTACTGTGTTTACTTCTAAACTAATTTACTCCAAGGATATTTATTTGTAACACTATATGTGCATATAGCCTATATTCCCAAAGCCCACTGCCATTGCTGCATTGTAATGCCTTATATTGTGTTTAGGTATTCAAGAGTTCCCCGATAACATTAAATGCTGTAAATGCCTAACAGTTGTGGAAGCCAGCGTCAATCCAATTACCAAGTAAGTGAACGAGCACCGGGATGTTTCTGGAAGTATGCTGAGGGGCTGATCTGCAGCGAGTGCATTCCTCTTGGATGACCCTGCTCACTGAACGCACGTTAAAAGGCCATGCATTATTAAAAAGTACAAAATAACGACAGGCGTATGAACACAGTGCATTAAATATTGAATTGGCTCCTCTTACTAGTAGTTATAATGGAATTGGAGATTTGTGTTTGCTGTAATTGTGCAGGACAGAGGGGGCAGAGACATATTTTTAAGCATAAATTCAGAGCCAATCCACCACGAGGCTTTGGGAAATGGGCCTGTGTTTTGTAAGGAGACCTTTGTGGTGTTCCGCCGCCATGGCGTGCGGGTGAAGGCCTGCCAGACGGAGAGCCGTGTGGGATTAGGAGTCTGGCCTCTCTCGTGGCGTCTCTCGTGGCCTCTAAGGGGAAACTGGCCACCCTGACCGTCGCCTCTCCCTCAGGCTCCCGGACGGCTTCACCCAGCTCCTCAACCTGACTCAGCTCTTCTTAAACGATGCCTTTCTGGAATATCTGCCGGCCAACTTCGGGAGGTGAGAGCCGCCGGTGGGGTCTGGCGCTGCACCCCGGCTTACGGCGCCGTAGGCGGATGGGTCCGCCGTCCTCTAGGGGGCCTCAGAGTGACAGGCATATTGTAACATTACATCCTGAAACACCTTACAGTTGTTTTGTAATCAAAAGTAATGGGTACCGTTATTCGGCAGAGGTTGGCACTAATTTAATTGAGTGATGTCGTTCCAATTTAGACTGAATGAGGTATTATTCTTTACCCGGAAAAAAAACCCATTGTTATTTACACAGCACTACTTGGATCAGATTGTTTTGTTGCTGGTAAGCAGACCATAAAAAGTAACTTACATTTGCTCCATTAACGGCTGCGCTGAAAAAGTACCTGTTTGCAACCTTTTTGATGTTTACTCTTTCATCTCAAATGGCTTTTCAGACTATCAAAGTTACGCATCCTGGAGCTACGGGAGAATCACCTGAAAACGTTGCCAAAGTGAGTGCCCATGTTCGTCCAGAGAACGTGATGTCATTCCTCTGTGGAAATTAACTGCAATTTACAACCAAATGTGTTTTTGGGGGAGGGGTGGGTACGACCTGCTATGGCAAAATAAACACATAAAGGTTCTTCTTTTTCTAGACGAAAAATCTGATGCAGGTCGGCATAAACACAATTAAGTCAGAATCAATACACTTAATGGATCGTTTTCTAGTAACTAAGTAACCCTTTTAAAATGATGATTCTTGTTTAAGTATTAATTTAATAGATCTCTTTTCTTCACTGACTAGGGGAACATTTAGGCTACATCCGCACTGCTATATTTGTGTTTAAAAATGCACCCATTAATCTTCCTTTTTGCCCTCCATCCACACCACCCTGTAGTTTTCACCCTCCGAAAATGAAAGTCATATATTTCTGGAAAGAAAATAGTATTAGTGAAAAATGGAGAGTGTCTGAAATCACACTTTTCTGCTACAGTATGTAGCAGGCAAAATACAGTATGCGACATGAGCAATATGTCTGAATCTTCAGCATGAATGATACTGTTGGCAAATGGTACCCAGATGATATAATATATTCTGTGATGGTCACTACACTATTACACAAGACCAATGGAGCAGCAAAGAACACTGCTTGCTTAGACTTGTCTGTCACGATCGCTGTGGAAGTGTCCTTCCTGTACAGATTACAGAAAACAATGCTGAGTTACAATAGTAGACTTGAACATATTTATTTTTTGTCGGGGGTCAAGCTATGCCATTAGAAGACATCCAAATTAGATAACATGCATAATGGTGTGTTGGAGTCCACGCATACTCTTGTGCATATGTATACTTGGTATACATAGGAGGGATTAAATTTCAGCCCGGGATATTGGGATAATGGGAAGTATTTTGGCAAGTACATTAAAAACAAATTCTAAAAGCTCCCTAACTGGAATTGAATCCTCACATGTAAGGATGGGTGATACTACTGGTTTCCTTTTTGATTTGACTCGATCCAATACCAAGCTTGGTGTCATAGGTACTGATCTCAGTACTGATAGTCAGTGCTGGCCCTAACCCTGGCCGTACATTTTGTTGTCGGGGCAGGGGGGCCCTGGCGGGTGGATCGTTCCATTTCCCTGATCACTAGTGTCTGAGCCCCTAAAAGTCTTCCCCTGTCTTTCTTGGAGCTGTTTCAATGGCGCGTTCCCTGTTGCTGATCTGTGTACGGCAAAATAGCAAGTTTCAGTGTGACTGCTGCGTATTTGTGACAAAAAGATCTTCAGCAGTCTCTATTGTTGTTTACCTTGATGTGCAGGTGC
>JAABNY020000032.1:23300401-23320227 GCA_015164015.2 Brevimyrus niger
TGTGTGTGTGTGTGTGTGTGTGTGTGTATATATATATATATATATATATATATATATATATATTGTCTAGCCTTTATTTAGTAAAGTATTTAGTTAGTGTGCTGTCTCTTTTGGTAAAGGACACATGATGCCAGGAAACAAGAGGCACATGATGCCTGACTAAGCCTTCCTTTGTATCTGTGTGTGTCAGCGCTCAATGTACGCGTGCTGCTCTTTCGAGGATTAAGACACACATCTTTCAGCACTTCATTTTGTCTTCATTTTCCTAGCGGCTCTTCCTCAATCCAGCCTTTACATAACAGCGGAAACAACACGGATATTGGCGGCAGTATGTAACTGTGCAGTGACACCCAGTGACCCTCTCAGCACAGAACACTTTGGACTGATTTGGACTGTACATTTCATGCATTTTTCAGACCGGTCATCTTGGTGTGTTAGCACAAAAACATAATCCCTTTGTTAAAGGGTTATGTCTTCATTTAATTCATTATCTATGATATTGTATGAGGCAAATAAATCACTACTAATGGGGAATTAAAGTGCGGTGGTAAAGGCTGGATTTTTGGGACGGCTAGCTGCATTGCTGTGGTCCTGAATGTGCCTTGGTCCAGAGAAGCTGTTCTGATAGCCACTGTGCTCCTTTTTTAGTTTATCACTTTTAGAGGAGTTCGACTGTAGCTGCAATGAGCTGGAGGTCCTTCCGCCCACCATCGGCTACCTCCACAACCTGCGGACATTCGCTGCTGATGAGAACTTCCTTTCGGAATTGCCGAGAGAGGTACGGCTCACTGGTCCAAATGGTTTGTTATTCTAATTAACAGGCGTCAAGTGTGACTTAATGGAGGACAACAAATAAAATGTGTAGCTGGCTGATAGTAATCAATTTAAATATGAAAGGAAAATTAGCATCGTATCACAGGGGATTCCGTATATCAGGAGATACAGGTGTATATTTTGAGACAGAGATGGACATAAAGGGTCAGGCCATATTACTGTTTACAGGTTAGGTAATGGAAAAGAGGAAGCCATATCACTGGTCACATGTTTGGTTTCAGAGAGGGTGAAGCCATATCACTGGTCACATGTCTGGGGACAGAGAGGGTGAAGCCATATCACTGGTCACATGTCTGGGGACAGAGAGGGTGAAGCCATATCACTGGTCACGTGTCTGGAAATAGAAGCCTAATGTAATAGCCAAACTTCTGCTCCATTATACATGCACTGATTGGATGTACTTCAGCTGCCCACATTGCGAGAAACTTCCAGCTTAACTGAAGTGGAACAGGGTGGTGTGGCTGCCTTCAAATGCTTCATATCTGACTAAACCAGCCAGATGTAGAAAGTACAGTAGGCACATTACAACGCCACTATCAAAGAGGCGCATATGAGCTTCTGTTTTTTGTATAATTTTGTTAGAAAAAACAAGCATGCCATCTCATGGGTGTCCTAGAAGTGATGCTGTAAAGGAAAGCTGTGTACTCTGGTAAAAAATAACCACCATGCTATTGTCCACCGCAGGATATAGGTGTGAGAGCGCAGTAACGCAGCGCGGCCGTCACAAGCTTTTCCTCTTTCACGTGTGTTGGCAGATCGGGAACTGTAAGAATGTCACGGTCATGTCTCTCCGCTCCAACAAGCTGGAGTTCCTGCCCGAGGAGATCGGCCAGATGACCAAGCTACGCGTTCTCAACCTCAGCGACAACAGGTGCTCGCCGCCAATGTCACGGGATGCCCCCCCCCACGCCCCTACAAACACATCCTCCTTCATTACTACCGCGGCTAAAGCTGTACAAACGATAAATATCTTTGGGTACTGAATGCAGGCTATCATGCTCTGTTTTGTGTGAGTAGAAAGCTGTTATTAAAGGGGAGATTTGTAATTACTAATCCTTGATTATAAACTGTATAGCTGACAAGCGCCTGGTACATTCTGCTGTGCATTATACTTACCGCCATTTGGTCCCAGCACTTGGCCTGTATGTACACATTACTCATTCCACAATGGCAGCCCTGCGACCCTCCCTGTTATTACACAAGCTCCATCAAGCTCTCGCGGGCCTTGACGTTTGCACGCTCTCGTGAGACACGCCAAGCATGGTCGAGCGTTCCAGCTGCGCAGATTTTATCCCAACCGAGGTGCATCATGTTATTATTTTTCTTTATTAGCTCATTAAGATAACAGAAGTACCTCTCCCAGCCCGCCAGCCTCATTAAGGAAGCTGCTTATGAGATATTTGGATGCTCGGCCTGCGATTAAACCGACGTGGGGTGATTAGACCGTGCTAAATAACAGCCTGGCTTAGCTAGCACACGGCTGAGGGGACGATGCAGAATGAACAGGAGCTGCTTGAGGCCCCATCTCCACTGCGAGACAGACCGCGACGAACCGGCTCCCGTCAGATTGGGCCGAGTAGGAGGTGACAGGCCCTGCTGGCAGCTAAGCGTTTCAAAGGAGTGCTCCCTGTATCCTGTGCTGGTTTCAGGCAGATACGGGGGCTGTAAAAATAATCACAGTGTCATTCTGAATTTGCGTGTATAATGGAAACATTCGCTGGATTAGCCTTGAAGGTATCAGAGGAGTCATCCCAATTATCCTGTGTCCTTGTCACTGGTCAGGAAGTTTTCATTCTTGTATGTTGGAAGGTCATGCAGACAGTAAGACATTAGCTATTAGAGAGACTAATTATGGCAATAAATCAAATTTGCAATTTTGTGCCCTTCGTTTTTCATGTTCTGTCTTTTTAAATCCCATAGGAGCTTCTTTATACGAAATGCACTGCGTCCGCGAAGTAGCCCGGCGCTCTGCTCATCTGCTTATACAGATACTGTTTTGCTCTTGCTCACTAACAGGTTAAAGAACTTACCGTTCACTTTCACAAAACTGAAGGATCTCGCTGCACTGTGGTTATCAGACAATCAGGTGTGTTTGTATGTATCTACTGTCTCCAAGGCATTATTTTATGCTCCTATGATAGTTTTCATTATAAAATAGTGTTTAATATAAAATCTATATTGTATCAAATACACTCTTACTGTATGTAAGTTTGTGCCTTTTACTATATTAGTCCTCTTGGATGCACCTTACCCGTCATTTTACCTCTCTTTGATTATCGCATCTGTGTTTATTGCTTATTGTTTATATATTTATTTCTCACATGTACTTGTCAAAAATGCTCCTGCTGTATATGTTGCATTGTGCACTCTGCACATAAGAATTCCACTCACTTTGTATGTTTGCATAAACTGTAATGTGAGAGTAGACCTGAATACGAATATGAATGTAAAACCAGGTATTTGAGTGGACCGTCCATGGAAACCCCCCAAAATGATTACAGCTCGCATGCATGCATCAGAGTGTGTGAATGGTTTCCCTTATACAGGCATGGCAGCTCTTGCTGAAACGCAAAGCACTGCATCGCATAAATGTGACTGGTGATCCCTTTGTGTCACTGCAGTCCAAAGCCCTTATCCCCCTTCAGACGGAGGCACACCCAGAGACCAAGCAGAGGGTCCTCACCAATTACATGTTCCCTCAGCAGCCGCGCCATGATGAAGGTTGACCTACAGCGCCCCCTGTTGGCTCTCGTGTTGTGACAGACAGCTGCTCATCACCAGGAGCAACACATTCACATTTGGGGTTGAGGGGTTGGGGTTGAGAGCATTAACATTTGGGGTTGAGGGTCAAACCCAGGCTCTTTCATATGGAGTTATACCTGTACGGTAGAGCTGTGGCATATTTACATCTTCGGAGCTCTAGGTTGCTCTACAGAGAGCCTTGGGGAAGAAGCAGGTGGTGAAACAGACCGGCATGCCAGAGGTCTAGGTGACATCAGCTTTAGCTGCTGATTTCTGCAGCGGTTTAGCCCCGTTTCGGGAACGTTAAACAAAATACAGCATTTTCCAGACTGCGTGCGGCAGATGTTTAAGCTAGTGTCTTTCAATCTACTCCTCAGAGGTCCTGGACAGTCCACGTTTTTGCTCCTTCCCAGCTCCTGGAGGGAGAAAAAATGAGGACTGTCTAACAGGGAGCTGGAAGGGAGGGAAAACATGTGCCATCTCGGGGTCCCAAAAAACACAATTTGGTTTGAGCACTCAGAGTAAAACTACATTTAGACAATGTATGTAGAGTGTTTGTTTTATTTTTTTTTTAAAAAAGACTGAAGATACAATACATTGTAAACCGTTTAACCGTTTAAAAGGAAAAAAAAATTACTTTAAACATCTGTACTATGGCCACCTTCAACTCTTAAAAACTTGAGTTACTGACTAATGTGACCAGTTTGCCTAAAGTGACACATAGGTTCTGGTAAGAATTTAATCTTGATATCTATAAATGTCCCTGAGCTATCTAAAATATTAAAGTAATTTTAATAGTATGAAAATTAAATCATTCAGTGTTTTAAGGATGATTAGACCATCAATAGTTAAGTGCAGATTGGCATGGCGAATAGAAGCAACAGGGTACCAGTGTTCGCTCTGATGGTGCCCCTTTCCGTCTCATACAGATTACCAATCGGACAGCGACAGCTTTAACCCCACCCTGTGGGAGGAGCAGAGGCAGCAGCGAATGACAGTGGCCTTTGAATTTGAGGAGAAGAAGGATGACGAGGACAGCGCCGGCAAAGTCAAGGTAGTCACATTGCTCGGTTTCGCACTGTGGCCACCACTGTCCCGTGTTTGTCTAGCGCACTGCCCTTTCACTGCTGGGTTTCACGATGGAGGGGTTACTGAGGATGAAGAGAGTCGTGTTGGTGAAAACCTTCAAAATAGCATCAATATTCATAATAGCGATTGGACGCAGTAGCGTTTTCTACATCCGACAGGCAGCACAAGACCGAAGCCTGGATGTGCAGTTCTGATGAAAACTCTCGTCAGGCTGCATAGATGGGAATCCGTCTCAGCAGGGCCTTTTGTGCAGGATCCCGGTGTCATGAGTATTGGCTTCTTAGGAGCATTGACTTTTTTTAATTAATGCATTACATGCAAAGCCCCCTTATGAGCTGGGGAAGTACATCGGTTTCTTTGGAAGGTTGTTATATAGTGCAGAGCACTGGCACAATGGTCCCTCCAGATTACCTCTCTTTTTTTAATGAGAGCTTCATCATCCTTATCAGATGCTCTTGGGTTAATGTTGGAAGGATGTGGTTTTGCGTGTTAAGCCTCTATACATGTGATCTGAAAGTTGCTGGTTCAAATCACATACCTAGGTAAGTGATGTCATCCTTGGGCCCTTGAGCAAGGCCTTTAACCTTCAATTCCTGCCAGGACGCTAGCTGACCCTGCTCTCCGACCCCTACTTTTTCATGTTGCTTTAGACAAAACTGTATGCAAAATAAATGTAAAAATATGCAAACTGAGTTCAACCTGTCACAAAGCCCACAAGAAAGCTTAATATCTCATGCATAAGTATTATGTTTTTTATTGTATTCTGAAGCTGGCCGGTAAACAGGCTTGTAGTATCATAGAATATTTATACTGAGTAAATTTTCATTGAGACAGAAAATCCTTACTCCTAACTGTTTAAATTTCTGTGAGAATAATGATAGCTGAAGATCATGTTACATGGTACTGTCAGGCTTAGATAGGGATGATTACAGGCAAAGGGGACGCCTACCCTTATATTAGGATTTAAAAACAGGACAGATACAGATTTATACCAATAATCTTGAAAGATGATTGCAGGTTAAGTCAAGAGCTGCGCTAAGTCCCTGTTCTCAGGTAAAGTGTATTAATGTGTATCCCCAATCCCACGGGCGTCAGTCAGGGCTGCATGATGAGCAGTGGCGGGGAGGGCGTTCTCGCCGTCTTCACGCTCTGTACCTCCACTCAGGTGGAGATCAATCTGAAGCGCTACCCTACCCCTTACCCAGAAGACCTGAAAAACATGGTGAAGTCAGTGCAGAACTTGGTGGGAAAGACTAGTCATGCACTGAGCACTGAGAAGTGCTCATCTGGGACCAACATGGAGCACCATGCCGTGGACAAGTATGAAGCCAAGTGGCCCATTGCACCTAAGGAGGTAACGGCTCAGGACACCGCTAGGCAGGGGAATGACGCGCGAGATGCACGGATGACTCTTCTCCATAGCTAGTGCTGTGTGGCTTATGACATGTCTATCAAGAGCTTTAAAACCAGAACGGAAATCTGAACATTATCTATATGTGGCGGTCTGTGGTCGAGCTTGACATATGTTCCTTCTAAAATCAGGTGATGGATAGAGATGCCAAAGACTTCCCGAAAAGTCAGATGACAGAGCAGGGTAACATCCATAACTCTGTCATGGAGATCCCAAAGCGCAAGGAGAAGGAGGATTTGACTGAAAGCTCAGAGGTACTATTCCCACGATAATTGCAGATGATATTAGGTCAGTGTCACTTGTCAAGTCCATAAAATAGAAAAGCGATAATAAATTAGCAGTGCGCCTAAGAAACGGTATGTGAGTTTTATTGATAATATTTTTTTCATTATATCTTTACCAAAGTAATGGAGTAAACAGCAAACCCTACAGAACTGGCTTGAAATTATAAGATGTATTGAAGGTGTGTTAGTGGAGAATGTATAATGGCCTCATTTGTATTCTGGGAATGGGTTTTTTTTTTTTTTTTTAGACAGATGTGCCATGTCAGGGATGATACGTCAGTGTTAAAGCATCTATTCAGTGCTGCTCTGCAGCTCAGCAGGCATTTCTGAGGATGTGTAATTGAAGCGGGGATTTTGTAGGTGAAACATGCAGAGATCAGGGGAACCTTTCATCTCTCAAATGCTCTGACCGCCTGATGGCTACATTGTAAGCATTCCTGAGGTGACTGGCCATTAGTTTATCTTCTCCTCTGTCTGACTGTACTTTATAGGATGCCTAATACTTCTTAATATATCAACATTCACATAAAAGAAATGTGTTTGCTAAAGGAATGACAGCCGGTGTTAAAATGCATCATTCATGCATCATTCAACCATCCACCTAACTGGAAGAGTCCATGGAACAGTTTTTATAACAGTAATGTGAAATAAGTGTTGTTTAATGTTTCTATATGTGCTTTCTAATATTTGCCATACTCTTCAGGAGATGACTGGGGACATTAAAGGATTTTATTATTAATATTATTATTAGTAGTAGTAGTAGTAGTAGTATTGTTTTTTGCTGTACTGTTAGCGTTCCTGTTATTTTGCTGACGTTGATGAAGTTTTAAAGTCCAGAGCTGTGGCCCAGATGTATTGTACAGTCTATAATGCTTATAATGGCCAGGGATGGATGTACAGATATTTGAAAGATATATAGTATGCTGAAGATATCTTGTCAACATGCTGGTCTATGTAGTTAAGTGTTTATTGCAGTCAAGAGGAGGCAGCTGGAAACAGCCGGGTCAGATTCACTGTCCTGCAGCGTCTGGGCCCCTCACCAGCCCCAGAGGATGGTCACTTTCTGAAAGTCTTAGCCAGTTTATCAATAAGCTTCCCAGTAGCCTTCATTTCCATTCATTTAAGCTGAAAAGCTCACCTCCACCTACACAAAGCCTCACTGTATGGAGTATCCGGCTGCATTCTCCGCAGACCAATTGAAATGGCAATCTGGCCTGTCTCTCTTTTCATCACCGCATGAGTTTATGTTATGCTTTTTCTCTCCAAGCCACACTGAAAGTGACCCCCCCCCCCCCAACAAAAAAAAATGCTGGAACCATATTGGGGTTTGCGGACAGGATTGCCATTACACATCCTTCTAAATATCACACATTTTGCTTTCTAATTCCATGGATTTCCTTCCCATTGTTTGTTTGTTTGTTTGTTTGTTTGTGTTTCTTTCTGTGTTTGTCTGTTTGTTTTGATTAGATTTCGTTTCACCGCGTCGATACCAAGCTGCCACAGCCAGAGAACATGAACCTGTCCGTAACATCTTCCTGTTTCTGCCTCATAGTAAGTGGCTGTCAAATCAGACGACCCAGATTCACGCCTTGGATTACAGCAGATTCAGCCTTCTCAACCTCAGAGAATCACTGCAAACGCTGTTTGGCTGCTATACATGGTTTTAAATTAAACGCTAATGAGTTCTAGACAGGAGGTGTTAGGGTAAAACAAGTAGCTTGGAAATGGACTGTCTAAAACCTCAAATTAGATTAACACTTTTGCGTCAGCATACTGATCTTATCAAACTTGCCTGTTGCATTCACACTTTCTATTGAGAGTCAGGCCAGTCTGTGACACCTTTATGATTACAGTAGTCTCTTAAGTTCCACGAGTGATACAATAATATATGAACCATCTGCAGAACCCGTATATAAAACAATTTCCTGTACATACACATGGTAAAGATGAATTACACTCTGAGACATTACCAACATTAAATACAGTAATAGTAAAGTGCATTATACATTATTATACTGTACTGTACTGTCTATGGAATGAAAGGGATTCTGAGGTTTTAGCCTCATTCTCATGAGACGATATAGCAATGAAAAAATATTGTGTATCAAGGGATGACGGAGCAATGACAGTCATGCTTTTTATACCCCTTTATACCGTTACACATTTTACAATTTTTTGGATCATGGTAACTGAAACCGTGGATACTACTGTACTAGACAGCACAGTAAATATCAGACCATGTTTGAGAAGGAAAAGGTACAGTGTTGTAGCCTAAGGGTTCTCCACATGTGAGTGTTTCAGCAAGATGCAAGTCACAGAAAAACATGGCTTCCTACAGGAGAGCTGCTGGTTTGATCACAGAAAGTGATCACAGAAAGTCACAGAAAAACAGGGCTTCCTACAGGAGAGCTGCTGGTTTGATCACAGAAAGTGATCACAGAAAGTCACAGAAAAACATGGCTCCATTTTCTGTTGAGCCGGAAATGCAATGCATTTTCCCTAGTGAACCTAATGGAATGGCCAAGCCTACATTTAGTGCAATAGGAACTAAAGGTTGATGTATAAAAACGTATAGCAGGTATAAAGTCGAATGAAAAGTTCTTGGTTGATTTTGTACGGCGTACAAGCATGTAGCACTGAAGTTGGTATGCAGTCCTCATGAAGTAACACCAGAGTATTGAGTTGTGAAATCAGAGAGCACTTCTGTGTACAAAATGACCTGCAACATTAAGAGAAAAATGTAATGGTCTGGAGACTTACTTCAGACTTGTTTCTCAGATGGCTTTTTTATCATTGGTCACATGCAGTAGGTGACACAGGATTACACCATTTCAAAGAGCACTAATATGAAGTAACTATTGGACTGCAGATGATTGTTGACCAGGAAAAACAAATCTTTGGGTTAGAGTTTTTGTTGTAGTCCCAAGCAGGGATGCTAACCTATATGCAGTGAAACTGTAAGATACTTAGACATATATTCAATTCAAAATAAACATCTGCTACACAGTGTCCATACATTGACAAACATCACTTTGTGACTGGGACTCTTTATACTCAACTGGCTGATTGAAACAAAATCTTGGTCCAGATTTGTACTCTCTGGACCTGAAATCTCCACTCTCCACCTTACTCTATAAATCCACCCATCTTCCAAACACTGACCATAAGCTGACAGAGGCCCTGGAGTAACGCCCTTGACAGGATGCCATACATATACCACCAAACACTAGAGCAAGATGCCTTTCAAATTTTGTTGTCACCGATTCAGGAAACACAGTGAAATTACTGTGCCAGGGGAGGCAGGTGGGAGCAAAGGAGAGACAGCAGTGCTGTGCAGGACAAGACAGTACAATGTAAGGCTGATAAATGTGATGATAAGGTCGGAATAAGGTAGCTATGCGGGACGCGTCAATAGGTAACGGCGTAAAGTTCAGATCTGCAATTAGTTTAAGTGCAGTGTTCTTAGACACACACAGCAGAGGTTTGGCTCAAACCCACAGCACTAGAGGGATGAGGCACCAGTACTGGGTACTGAGGTACCATGCTGGTGTTTTTCTTAGAAACATGTTTTAGGGTGTGATGTTAAAATTGAATCATATCATTTTAGAAGCTGTGGAAGTTGAAATGAGATACTGTGGAAGCTAATGCGACTATTCACAGAATTATTCATTATTATTGTTGTTGTTTCATTGTTGTGGTTGTTGTCAGTGATGTCATCATCATTGGTGATGATGATAATAATAATAATGATAATAATAATATATAATTTTTCTTGTAACAGCTACTTTTATCAGCTCTGGGACTCTCTCCTGCTGGCATCCCTTGTACATTCTCCCAGTTTCTAATATATCCTTCCATAAAATGTGCTGAACAATACCTGAGTGTCACCCCACTGTTCACTTGTCATGTTGGCAATTTCTGGCAAAGGCATGGCCTGTTTGTACAGATCACAGTGACCCCAAAAATGCAATTCAAAAAGAATGATGTTAATGCCTTAAAGGGGAATTCACCCAAAAACTGTGTCAGTTCCCAACATGTTCAAATTATACAGTGGTACCTCGGTTCTCGAACTTAATCTATTCCGGACTCCAGATCGAATCCTAAAAAGTTTGGGTTCTGATAAAATTTTTTTAGAAATAATGGAAATTAATTGGTTCCCGGCCCCCAAAAATTACACCTAAATATGTTTTTTTAGCATTTAAACACAAATTGAACAGGATAAAACAAAAAGAGCATTTTTTTCTTAATGTCTTCCAAAACAATAAAAATCCCAACATTATCCCTGATCTGCCCCGATCGTTCGCTCCTTCCATGTGCTACACCCCCTCGTTAACCTTGTGTGGGATCCCCATGTGATCAGCTCTTTCTGGTTGTTGTCATTAGACCTCTGTATTAAGTCCATATTTCAGTTTGTTTCCCCAGTTCGGTAATTGGGTACGTTCGACTTGCTTACAGTGCTGGCTTAAAGCAACGCATTCTGACCCTGACGCAATGCACCTCTCACCTAGCTGCACAAACTGGAACCGCCTCCGTGACGACCACCTTTGCCCTTATTGGCTGAAGAGTTTAGTTACACACATGATGTTTGCATCCCGTGCAGTTCCGATGCGTAATCTGCTATTTCTCCCGAAAATCACTTAAAGCAGTGAGAACATAAATGCTCTAATAGTACATGTAAGTTAGTGGTTTATTTATTGTTAGTTACTGTAATTTTGCGCTGCTTTCTTTGGTTAATCATCCAGTCTGTGAAGAAGGCATTCAAGTAAGAATTCCATTGTAGTATGACTCATTTCCTGGCGTGTACAATTTATATTGGGTCAGCGTTCATTGTTTGACTTCTGATATTCAGATCGAGTTCTAGCTCAAACTGGATTTGTTCGACTTTCAAGAAATTTGAGTTCTAGTGAGTTCGAGATCCGAGGTACCACTGTATTGTACTATTTAAATCCATTGTAGAAAACTAGTCATTTATAGAATGGCAATCCATAATTGGGCAAACACCCAGTCAGTCAGTCATACACAAAAGGTTATGTAATCAGTTAAAATTCATATACTGTGTAAAATGCTAGCACCTTTCAGTGTTTACTGTAGTATCTGCACCCACCTCATTTTTCCTGATTGTCATGTGCCACTATGATTGACTTTAAATGAATGTTTCTAGTAACACTGAATTAGAAGAACTCGTCTATATATTTCTGGCTTTGCATGTATCGGTGGTGTTATGGACAGTAAGGAAGAGATGCACACTGGGAAATGAAACCCGTCTACCAGCAGTAA
Source organism: Brevimyrus niger (assembly GCA_015164015.2). Lineage (NCBI taxonomy): Eukaryota > Metazoa > Chordata > Actinopteri > Osteoglossiformes > Mormyridae > Brevimyrus > Brevimyrus niger. The sequence goes on from JAABNY020000032.1 coordinate 23,312,039, forward strand.
TTAAAACAGCAGGAAGCAGAAGAAACTGCATGTTTTGATATGTCGTTAAAATGATTCGGCACAGTATAGATAGTAACAGTGTAGATTCCTGCTATATGAAACAGCAAGAGTAACAGTAAATGATCAGATTTGGAAGGAGCCCTTTGTCTGTGTCTTTCCACAGGATTCCCTTGGAGGCTCCCCCAATGACATTCGCATTTCTGACATGCGACCCACTTTGGTGGAGACCTCTATGTACAAACCAAAGGTTGTCTTGCTAGGCAAAGATAAGAAAGGTGAGTGTCCCTTGTGGTTTTTTTGCATCTTTATTAGCTTAAAAAAGTTGTAACTGTACCATGTTTGTTAAACACAGTCCCCACTATCCTAGAGTATCTATTTACTCCACAATCTTTTTTATAACGTAAAAGAAACAAAAAATGTGTTGGTCATTATCATAAAGTGCTTTCCCTGGCACCCCCTGTCTGAGGCAAAGTGAAACTGGCTGGTAAGTCAGAGCCCCTTCAGAAGTTGGTACCCTGGCAGCCGCCTATAGGATTCTCTGGCCCTGAGTGCTGCAGTTATATTTTGGTATTTAAATGATACTCATATTTTTAAAAAATCAAACACAACTTTGTATTCTAAACCCTAAAATTTATTTGAACATATGCATGGCAGTAGCCCAGTCAACCAGTATGCACAGTACTATAATTAAGGATTATTATTTAAATATATTGGCATAAAAATTTCAACAATACATCATTCAGCACTGCACTTCTGATTTACACATAGTATTTGGTGATTATATTTCCTTAGGGGAGTGTTATTGCATTTAAAAATACGGAACCTTGGTTTTGTGTGTCAGAGTCGACGGACGAATCAGATGCAGAAAAAATGCACGGCCTGAACAACAGTGGATCCTCAGCGACCTACTCGGACTACTCGCCGTCGCAGGGCTCCTCCGGCTCGTCCAATCCCCCGGGGACTGTGTCGGCACTCCAGCCAGTCGGAAAGGAGGGAGTGTCCCAAACGCACTGGACTAACAGGTGGAGAGTCTGCACTGAGCTACTGCAGTCACACTCCTGCATGTTTTCAGGGGTTTCTGATGAGCCTCTTGACCAGTGAAGGTTCCTCCCTTTATAGGTTGTCTAGCATTTTGAGTAGGACACCATGTATTAATCCATGACCATGCATTTTCCTAATCATTGGGCTGGGGGGCGGGTTAGACTTTTTTTAAGCGCCACTTGATCAGGGATCTGCGGATTCTCATCGCCTGGCATCGTGTGCCCAGGTTGGCACTACTTCACAGCAGCTTGCAGTGAGTAGTGAGAAATGAGCACGTTTGCCTTGGCGAGAGCGTCGGCCGTGTGCCCAGCGTGCCACTAGTGCACCCAGGTGGGTGTGGAAAGCTCAATCAGCCGCAAAGTGGCAACGGGCCAGAAGCTGAAAGAAATAACGGCTGAAATCTAATAAGTATTATGGGTAACTTTCACATTATGACTCTCCACAATCCCATATCTGTAATACTAATGACAATCTGATGGTTCATGCCTTATGTAGCTGTTGGTGATGTCTGTACCCTGAGAGGATTGTCATTACAGCCCATGCACAGTAATGAACACAGTGCTTGCTATCTGCATATATGTTTTTCACATTAAACTCTGTGCTGAAACATCACAGATTTGCCCTGAGTTGGAAATTCACTGTCACGCATTATAAGAAATGCAGTGGTAGATAAACAAATGTAATGCTCTAATTTGTAAATTTAATTATAATAACACTGATGATCCAGTTTCTCGTTCTCGGACTGATTGTGCGTCATCGGTAAGTACTCTTCAACTTTACGCCCAGGAAAGGAAGGTTCTGAAAAAGAGTGGCTCGGTCCAGGCTTAATTCTGGAACAAAAGTTAACAGAGCTGTGCAGGGCCTTGTCGGTCTGGGACCCGTTATACAGCATTGACATACTGCACAGCATCAACATTCCGTTTACGTATTCACTTGCAGAAAATGAGTACATATTCTGTAGAACCAATTTTACAGAAAAATACTGAAGTTTATTTTCACCAAGAGGATTTTATTAAATTTCAGTTGAAGCTTTTTCTTCATAAATAGGTGTCAGATTTGTTTATGACACAAAGGTTGAAAAGCCACATTCATATTACCTGCTTTTAAAGTATATCTTGTTTCATATAAATATAAGGTTATTTGGCAAATAATTATAGCTTGAATTACATGTAAAATCAAGGTTTCACCATCTTCATACTCATATACCCAGCCATATCTCTCATTTATCTGCCCATCCTTCTATGGTAACTGCTTACCAGACACTTTCTGAATAACCTACCTTGAATATGGAGAAACTGATGTATGGAGATTTCCACAGAATCCCACACAGGCAAGTCACATATCCACCCCTATTCACTGGAGCTTTTGGGTTGAACATCAGAACTTGTAAATGAGGCTATTACCATCTCATACTTTCCAGTAATACTTACACCAAATTTGTCATGATATCAGTTTCTTTTGAATGAACAATTTTAATTATTCCATTTACTTCATTATTTTTAATTATATTGCTGTTCATTTGACAACTTTATTATTATTTTTGTTGTTTTGATGCATATTCTTTATTTCCCTGTGCAGCTGTTTTCGATCTAAATACTATTGCTTAATTGCACAAATTGTCATAGCACTGCTATTTCCTATAGGTTGGCTCAGTCTTTTCCAAAGCCTATTGAGACCAAACCATTGCTGAGTCAAAGGGAGACCCCTCCTTCCAGCACGTTGCAACAAAGAAGTGAAAGACGCCCCCTCAGCGACACCTTTGACAGCTGGAATGACTCCTCCCACTATGACAACACGGGATTTGTGGCAGAGGAGCCTCCAATTGATGGTTCGAGCAGCGGCAACCCCATGCTGGGCTCCAAACCTAGGAGTAGCTCGGCACACGGGCGCCGACCCCTCATTCGACAGGACCGGATAGTCGGGGTTCCGCTCGAGTTGGAACAGCCTTCCCACACCTTCCACCCCGTTCGCAGCACCCCCGAACCCGGAACTCCTACCCCAACAAACCCTTGGCAGAATTGGACAAGGACCCCCAGCCCCTTTGAGGACAGGACTGCCTTCCCCTCCAAGTTGGAAATCACTCCTGCCAACAGCCCTAACCCAGACCGCAAGGACTTTGAGCAAGACTTGGCTGATCTGCCTGGCACTTTTCGCTCCTCAGGCGCTTGGGGCTTCCTGGACTCGCAGGACTCGGGGTCGACCAGGAGCCACCCAAATGTGTTTACGCATGTTCAGTGCAGACCAGACTCTGCCAAAAGCGGGTTGATCATCAGCAAAAGCACAGAGCGGCTCTCACCCATGATGAAAGAGGTGAAGGCTAAGTTCAAAAAGTCGCAGAGCATCGATGAGATTGACATGGGCTCATACAAGGTGTACAACATACCCTTGGACAGCTACAGCTCCAGCATAGAGAATCAGGGCAGTGTAGACAGGGCAGATCTGCCCCCACCCATGGAACAGAGCATGTCCCGAAGCCAATCTGCTCCTATGCTGGACGACGACATGGACAACTTTGGCATAAACAAGATGTCTCAGCAACAGAAACCTTCCATCCCAAAAAAGGTGTATCAGTTTGACCAAAGCTTCAACCCCCAAGGAGCCATGGAGGTTGTGAATCCTGACAGGAGGGTCCCACCCCCTTTTCCAAACACCCCCGAGTACATCAACCAACCAGGAAAGACCCTTCCCAAAGAACTTGTAAGTCCCCGAGTGTACCGAGGCTATCCCCCTATGGAGCAGATGTTCTCCTTCTCTCAGCCGTCTGTTAACGAGGAGGCTATCAGCCAGCCATTCCCCACCCAGAGATCCCGACCCGGCTTCCTACGACGGGCAGACTCCCTGGTCAGTTCCACAGAGATGGCACTCTTTCGGAGAGTGGCTGAAGCCCACGAGCTGCAGTCCAGCGACCGATACGTAAGGCCGCACTTTAAGGGCATGTTGGAACATCAGAATAGCTTGTCCACCATGGTCGACTCCCAGTTCCACAAGAGGAATGGCCGGTATGAGGATGACTACTCCTCCTACCAGGAGCCCAAAAAGCCAATCATGGGCTACCCCACCAAGAGCCTGACTCAGCGGCGACCCCTGTCTGCCAGGAGCTACAGCACAGAGACCTACGGTGCCTCACAGGCTAGGCCTGTGTCTGCTCGGCCAACCATGGCCGCCCTGCTGGAGAAGCTGCCTTCTGATTACACCTTGAGCACCTGCACCGAGAAGATCCTCGATGGAGACATGAAGCTGCGACCTGTACCCCAGAAGCCCGAGGACACTTCCTCTAAAATGCCGGTGGACTGGAGACAACAGCTGCTGAGACATATAGAAGCTAAAAGATTAGACCGGGTAAGGTGAAAGCTCCCATTGTTGTGCATCCCCATGCACACCACAGGTAGTAAAGGGCACACCGCAGGAACACTCCGCTGTTGGCACCTTCCCACCCCAGCACAGTCAGCCCTGAGGATGTATGACTGTCGTCTTGAACACGTGTCAAGTGTGTTGCTTATAAATGTGTAATTGCTGCAGTAGAAGTACCGGTTGCTTATGAACCTAGAACTCCTACGTGCATAATATATCTTCAAAGTCAGTATTGAATATAGATCTTTCAGTACATTTAGTATAAAACTGTATTAATTATTATTATTATTTCCTAGAAGAAATGAAATTGCTGAATTATGTTGTTTCCACTTACACAAACACGAATGCTGATACAGTCAGTATGGAATTATTTTATTTTGTATGCCACAGGAGTGCCTGTGGAGTACAAGCTGATTTATATTTCTAAACAGAATCTACGCCATAGGCAGCCACGTACGCCTCAATGTAGCCTGACACGCAGCTCCCCAGAAATGTATACATATGTATACATGCTTAGGCAGCATAGACCAGTGGTTCCCAAAGTAGGGGTCGCGACCCTCTGGGGGGTCGCGAGACATTGGGGGGAGGGGTAGCAAGATGATTTCCAAGAAATCAAATATTTTTTTCAAACTATTAGAAATGACATTTTATCAACATTTTATATTAACATTTTATCCATAACTAACAAAAGATAAAAATTAGTAGTTAATAGTTACAATTTAAAATAAGCATGCGAATTAAATTTAATATTATTTTTTACCACTTCCGAGGATAGTGGGGGTCACGAGTCACTGGCACGGTTATTTTGGGGGTCGTGAGCTGAAAAGTTTGGGAACCCCTGGCATAGACTACAGCGTAGGGTACGCAGCTGTGTAGCTACCGACGACGTAGGGCGCGCAGCTATGTGGCCACGGCGTACCGATGACGTAGATTCTACGCAGAGGTATAAATCAGCCATTACATTGGCTGGTTTCATTAGGCCTTTGTAAAATCCAAAAGTTTTTCCCGAAAAATAGTACAACTGGAGTACTGTAATTAGCTAGTCGCTAAACCATTTCAGTGGCTTTTTATAATCCCTACAAAAAGAAGAGTACAGGAACAAAAATCAAAAAGACCTTTGGTGCACTAATTATGGCTCTAAATTATACAAATGAATAAAGGAGACCATGGTTAAAAGGATGCATATTTGAATTAATGCAAAATATACACAATATTATTGTGATGTATATTGGTTTAAACAATATAGCTCATTTCGTAAAATATAAAATTCAGTCAAAAATATTTTGTAAAACTTTCATAACATCTATGTGAAAATCTGAAAGAAGCTTACAGGACCAGCCTTAGGTGTCAAAAAATCTGTACGATAGTTAATAAGTTGATGATAATTGATTGACAGTATTTTAATTTACGAGATATCTGTTATTATTTCTGGTATATAAAACATTTCTATTGCCGTGTATTATACTGCTGTGTGTTATTGTATGTGTCAGTATTAATTATGTACTGTTCGCCCTGTTTGTCAGCTATGCTGTGTGTATGATGTTACTGTGTTTAACCCACGTGGCTGATCTCTCTCTGTCCGACCCCGCCCATTCACCCATGTCACGTAATTGTTCCCCAATCAGAGCGCTGCCCTTAAGCACAACACAGTAAACTTCGGCATGCTGTATTCCGGACGCTATGCCGACCCGCATGCCAGCAGAAGCATGACCGTAAATTTTTACAATCATGCAAAGCATGAGAACCAAACAGCACAGTGGCTACCTCTTCTAAATGTGAGTATGAACAAAAAAGCCGTTAACGTTTAGTCCAGCACGGTGTTAACTGGTGCAGAAAGTCTGTCATGTTTTCTTGTATAGACCAGTCAAATTATAAATTAACATAAGCAAAATACACTTGCATAAAAACACATTAAATACATTTAAATGTTACTGTTAAATGTTTCATTTTGTAAAATTCTGCAAAGGTTATTTAATATGCATTAATTTGCAGATTTTACATTATTCTTATTGCACCCAATAGAGGGCAGCATATGTGCTTCATATTTTCTTAACAGTTCTGGAATTTCTGTATTGTAAACCAATTAGAAAACGATACTTAGTCACAAATATGGTACGGTAGTTATCACGGCAAGATAATATTATCATAAAAGTCTACTTCAAGGGTGACTGCTGTTGTCATACTAAGTAATGAAATGCATTTTAATCTCAACTCGGTAACTGAACTGAATTAAGCTATATATACAGCAGCCTAAAAACACATCTTATGGGAACCATCAATGTTTGGGAACAATACAAATTAAAAACACCCATTCCAAAGAAAAGCTTTGTGTTGCTGTGTCTGAAATGGGAACATGTTCGCTGCCTGTCCTTCCGCTGTGTCCGCCAGAGGGCGCCGGTGCGCGATGTCTCTTCCTGCTGCAGTGCGGTATAGGCTCCTCTGTACCTCTGTCACTGAGTTACCCTCATCTGCATGTCTTCCAGTTTTTATGTCTGTTCTGGTAAAGCTGAATAGGGTGTATGAATAATTAGTGCATTACACCCAAGTTGCACATTGTTTTTATTGATATGAATTTTGAAAACTTAAATGATTCACTTATTTCGAAATGCAATCAGAATATTTATTTGCAGTGGTTATGAAGTAATTTGTTGTAGGGTTTTTTGAATGATCTAATATAAAATCCACAGTAATGTACCGGTGACAGTGTTTTTTTGTTATGCCGTGTTTGGAAAGCAGATGTTTGCACTAAGTGTGAGATTCAGGGACGGCACAGGCCAGCCTGCAGCTTCTCCTCGGGGCTCTGACTCGGCCTCTCGCCTCTCTCGGCAGACACCATCGCAGCAGAGCAATATCTTAGATAACGGTCAGGAAGAGATCTCCCCCACCAGCCAGTGGGCTCCCTACTCACTGGGCCGGAGGGATGTGCCCCCGGACAACATCGCCAAAAAGGTAGGCAGCGCTGGGGCTTTTCCGCACACTGCCTGTACCACAAGGCCGACCCATCGGGAGGTCTATCCCCAGAACAGCGGACAAAATGGGGAGGTCGTGCCACGGATCGACTTTTCCTTTATTAATTCTGCTTCTAACAGGCTGCTATTCCAAACAGTGAACGGTACGGCTGCAGCTGAGTACATACAGCACACAGACAGGGTCGGGAGGTTAGGCAAAGCAGTCAGATGGCTAAGGCATGTAACCTGACTGATTTTCAAAATGGTTAGATTCTTGGTGCCCGATGTGGTTCTCAGAAACAGCCGTCTTTCTGTGACTTTCATGCACTACAATTTCTAGAGTTTACGGAGATTGGAGTGATGAGAAAAAGACATGTTGATGGATGAAAAGACCTTGTTAATGAGAATGTTTAACAAGTCTGTCCATTCTCCTCTGACGTAATAGGAAGAAAGAAATAACAGCTCCACTTAACAGTTGTGTGTGGAAAGGCTTCTCTGTACACAACCTGTCTGCCTGGGTGTACCTAATAATGTGGCTTACTTGAGTGAAATACATTGACACACATGCATAGACAATTCTGTGCAAAACTCTGTCAAAGAAAATTGTTTAAATGATCTTAATGTTGGCATAAAACTATATTGTGACAGTCAAAGTGTGTCAGCTTAGCCATTTCTCACCCCACAAGTCACCCCACAGTGAATATGATACAAGAAACATGAGAAACAAATCACTGCGAGGTCACTGTGTGATGTCTCCAGAGGCTGTCGTTTTTTTGGCATCCTCCAATCCAACATGTATATTATGCATTTATGAGTTACTAAACGGGGCGGCATGGTGGTGCAGTGGTT
>JAABNY020000032.1:23348326-23364768 GCA_015164015.2 Brevimyrus niger
CTTCCGGGATAGGCTCCGGACCCCCCGCGACCCAGTAGGATAAGCGGTTTGGAAAATGGATGGATGGATGGATATTGTGGGGAAAAAAACTCTTAAATTTTCGAATTTAGTGAACTATTTGAATCAGAGACTCAAGAACTTCACAGATGACAAGTAAAGTGTTCTCCTTTATTCAGTTATCCAGCACAGTGCTCCAACCACAAAAATCAACAAGTTGATACCCTGTAACACCCAATCCCCTATAAAGACTTCAAAGTCCTGATTGGTCACAAAAATACCCACAAATCAAGCTTAAACATGCAACAAACATAATCCTCCATCTCTATTGGTCACCTTTCACCTAACATCTGCCCAATTCACTCACTTCTCACGGTCTTCTACCATTAAGCTTATACTATGATACATAACTCTGGATACATGATTAGGCTTGCTTATGCGTTTGAACTGTACCAGATAACATATTGATAGCATATTGAATGTACAAGTTCCACACTTTGACCAAAGGCACATGCATTTCAACCAGTTCACAGGCTCAGATGCCACACACTGTGTTTCTCACAGTGAGACGTAAAGGATAATTAATTGCCACCTACCTGCCAATCAGAAAATAGCATTTGTTGTGTCATAAGTTACATGTGATTACGCTGCAGGCACATTATTGCATGGATGCGCACACAGATTTGCAGAAAAGGTGAAAGTGGAAGAGCAACATCTGATGCATGCAGTAGGCAGGGCTCGGAAATCTCATGTATTGACCATGAGGTGCACGTTTCATCTCAAATGCAATCTCACTCCAAACTGCGATCAAACTTAGGAGCCTTGATATAACATGTTGTGACTGCGTTCTAGATCTGCAACATTCCGTACACTGCCTTCAGCTCAGCCAGTTGGGCCAGTTTTGAATCTCTTCCATGGTGGTGCCCCCCACCTACCACAATCTTCCTGCAGCTGCCAGTCTGTGCGGTCTCTTGGCCTACAAAGCTGACCATGTGCAGGCTGTGTGTCCTCACAGCATACCAGTTTCAAAGCAACATCTTCATCCCTAAGACCTGACATAACAATCCCACAATGCCTCTCTCCCCTGGCCTTCCCAACTTTCTTTCCACAGTATGAAAAAACCTTCTAATTCAAAATCTTTTGAATTTTGTAGTAAAGTATGGCTTGATGTTAACTCCCTGATGCTGTAATTATTCTTCATACATTTTCCATTACATATATATCTCTTTTCCCCATTTAGCATTAATAATCATTTGTCTTGACATCTTATTGTATGTGAAAAGTTTTGTTTCAATGTATGTTTTGTGGTTTAATGTTAAAATGCATTGGAAGTATCTTTTGGTACAAAAATGGAGGGATATGGGTCACATTTTCTTTTCGATCTGATTAGATCAAATAACAAGGTTAGTATTGTCAATGTGTGCATTAAATGACAATTAATGCTAAATGATATTGGAAAAAATGTAATATTTGAAATTTTTGCAATAAATAATGCAATGTATTTTAACATTCTTTACATTCTCTGTATTGTCTCTAGAGACAATTGAGGGAGACCAGAGTGTGTGTGTGTGTGTGTGTGTGTGTGTGTGTGCGTGTGTGTGTGTGTGCATTTGTGGGTGGGTTTTCTTTACTGCTAATGGGGGTCCCTGCAGAAAATGTTTGGGAACCTCTGGGCTTTTGAGTAATTTAACTAATTAAGTTAATTAATTGATTGGGCTGGTTGTTCCAAATCCTAGATTTACCAGAGTGGTCAATAAAGTTAATTCTTTATTAAAATTAATCTTAATCTTACATAGAATGGTTGAGGTGCCCTTGAGGATCCAGATATTTTGGAAGCAAAGCAGTGTTGATTTAGCCATATAAATAGATATCAGCAACTTTTCAGAGAAAAGAATCAATTCTGGTAACACTTTACTTGACGGGGCTCAAATAATTAGCATTTTGCTATTACTTGTGCATTAATTAACCACAAACTAAATCTTAGTTATGTACTGATCTCATGTTCATTCTTTATTAATGAATTGTTATGCATGTTTTATTTCAAGCAGTTACTATATTTGTTATTGTATCAGTTCATTTGTGAATTACTGAAGGAACTACTGAAGGAACAAGTCATGATTTGTTCATCGTTAATGAATCAATTATAGTTATTATATTTCTTACTATATCTGTTAATTCTGTAAATCTTAGTGAACTACTGAAGGAAAAACGATCTGTAACCTTGGCCACAATCACTGGTTAGGGAGTGTTTATTTCCATTCAATTTAATTTTAATGTAAATATTATGTATATTTATGGAAACACAATAAAGGTTATTCTCATGTGTGAAGCTTACATAACCCTTATTTTCCATACATTTTCCCTTGTCAGAACAACACAGCTCTGCATAATAAAAGAAAAGTGTGACTCCTTCTTTCTTACCCTCCAGATGTGGCGCTGATTCCATCTCTCATTACCTCTTTGTATAAAACTTGCCAACCAATTTTGGGTCAGCCACTGTCCACTTGATTGCCAGTGCATCATTTGCAGATCACAGTTACTAACTTCTCTCTCATGTTGAGTTCATCTGTATGCATCTTTCCTGGATGCATGCTGGGAGAATTCTGTTATATAGCATTTCTGTGGGGTGAAATAAAAGGCAGAGAAACCGCTTGATTTTTGTAGGACATATGGCAACCAAACAGTGAGTGAAATTGACCATATGTACTATGATCCTATGTCCTTATTGTACTTCAAAGCAGATGCTGGTCATTGATAATCTCATTCTTCTCTGGCAAACTCCAGAGAAAGGGAACAGCATTGTTACTGAGCAGCTGTTCTGCCTCTTCAGTTTCTTATCACTTTTCAGTGAACACCCTGTCAGTTTGCTTGCTCTCACTGTGCAAAAGCTATAGATTTTTGCCAGATTTCTGTACCTGTGCAGGGAGCAGAATTTTTCCGCACATGCCAAAGTCGTCTTTGTATTTGTGGCACAAATTCCATTCCAAACCTATGAACTAGTCATCATGGTAAAATGTTTTGAAAGGTTCATGTTCAGGGCCAAGGTCAGGAGCTTGACTCATTGAAGGTACCGGTACCTTTGTGGAATTAAAATAATACATAAGTTCAGCATATCAAGTTCAGGGTCTCATAGCCCTTTGAATAATAACATTTTTTCCATTTGAAATCATGTAAAGAGCACTTTTTTTCAAATTAAGTGAGGCTCAACACTAGGATTTTTGTACAACTCGTACAATTTTAGGGTGTGTATCTCATGAAGGGGACCAAGTAACAGGTCAGTGTTTTGTATATTGTAAGTACAGTACTAAACACACATATGTATTTCACTTGATTGAAATGCATTGACCTGTTACTCCAAGCCCTTCATTGTTGTTATAAAATTATGCCATTAATTAAAATATTTAGATTTGTTTGAGGTAAGTTTCACTAGGCCAAAATGTCCAGCAATTAAACAATGATTGTTTTGTGTCGTATCTGTGATTTATTTATCACGATTAAAAAAGCTGGGAGAGCCCCCTCTAAATGTCACGCAGGGTCAGGGAGCATCCACTGGGACAGCACGTTTTCCTGGAAATGACGTTAAACTGTGTCCATACCTGCAGGCCCTCCGAATTGCAGAGAAAAATTTGGGGATTAGTGGCGGGATTGACACACCAACCACGGTAAAACCATTTCAGACAGCTCTGAGGCTGCAGACAGGACATTTTTTCTGCTCTCTGCAGAAAACAAACACAGCAAACACTATTATTTGAACTTAATTAAGAATGCATTTGGCCTGGAGACATTTTCAACTGCTGGTTTTTTTTTATTCAGGTGAATATTTAGCTTGGTATTTTTTTTTATTTATAAAATGTTCAGGCCATCAGGTCCCTGTGTAAATGATGTAAGAGTTTGTGCATTGCTAGCGGTAAGTCAGACTCCTTTTCAATGGGTGTTGGACTCCGCCAGGGCTGCCCTTTGTCACCGATTCTGTTCAACATCTATGGGCACAATTTCTAGCTGTAGCCAAGAGGAGGAGGGGGTCCAGTTTGGTAACCTCAGGACCACATGTTTGCTTATTTCAGATGATGTGACCATGCTGGCTTCATAGGGCTGTGACCTGCACCATGCACTGGGGCAGTGTGCAGCTGACTTTGAGGTGGCAGGGATTCCGCTAGCATTTGAGACTTGCATAACAATGTGCAACCAGAAAATAGCACACAGTAAAAAATAATAAAATTAGCAATAATTATTATGCACAGTAAATCATGATGTACGCCATATGAACAGTAAACAAGCATCTCTTCGCTTTCACATCACTCTCGCTCTCCAAACTCAGCAACATCATTACCAAGCCGACCATTCTGTAGTTGAAAATCAAAGTGTGCTGGAAATGTACTGTAACTAGTGTCTCTTCATGGTACGGCTCGGATATGAGTTGGTTCCTGTATGACAGTGGAAAAGCACCATTAAAAGTTGGGTGAAGAGCTCTGACATTTGGGAAGAGCTTAAAGTCGAGCCACTGCTCTAATATATCCACATCAAAAGGAACCAGCTGATGGGTGGATGGATGGATGAATGTTTGATGGATGAGTTTCTCCTTGTGGGGAAATCAAAGTTTTTTTGTCATATTGTGGGGACATTTGTTATCTGCACAGTGTAATAAATACATATGTACCACCACCCCCCCTCCCCCCCACAGGCCAGCCCTCGAAGACCCGCAAACAGTCCAAAAAACGTGTCACACTTGTAAGGGCTCAAACTGTACATAAACCCTTATTCAAGGGATAGCTGTATTGTTCTGAAAATCATGAATGGCAGAAACCATTAGATCCCTACATTCATCAGCCAGCCCTTAAATTTACATTTCGACTAACGATAGAATAGAATTATGCACGATAAAGTACACGTTTTTAATCCCATATTTACACAGAAAATTAAATAAGATATTTCCTTACTATTACGTGTTAATATTTTCTAACTATAAGCGTTACGTTTCCTATATTATACTATATTGTATTGTATTATACTATATAATAAGGATGCTGCAGCCCACTGTCCCCCTGCAGCGCGCATGCGCTTTCGCTCCGTTTTTCCGCGCACCCGGATGGTGACGGAGACGAGCGCAGTGGCTTAATGGCGGCGGGGCTAGTATGAGCTCGCAGTGAACCGGGTTATACCAGTTCTGGCCCCTCCACATGCGGTGGTCTTATTGAACGTAATTCCTGTATTGTGAACGGTTTATTTGGCCATTTATACACTTGCTTGTTTGGAACAGACGTCAGAAAAGGGTGCCGAGATGAACACGAATACAAACGTGATTCAGGTGACGAACGTGTCGCCCAGCACCACCTCGGAGCAGATGAGGACGCTCTTCAGCTTCCTGGGCAAGATCGAGGAGCTAAAACTGTTCCCCCCGGAGTAAGTAGGCGACCTCAGCCGGCGTCCAAAGTGCTGCGCGGTCCACAGATTTGCGCGTTTACCGGCCGGGTCTCGGAGGATGGGGAGTGGGAGCTCCGTTGGGGCCTACTCGGCCTGCTCGCTCCTGTGAAGCCTCTTCCGCTTCGGCATCGGCATTTCGGCTCTGGACGTATCTCCGAAACGGCACCGTCCGATTGTTCCCCTTTTCCATAAGGGGGTAACTGATTAGTTATCAGGTTAGAGCTGGCCTCGTTCGCCTGGGCTGACTGGTTCAGAACGGGTTCGATAACGCCGCGGACTGACTGCGCCAAAACCGACGCGGCGCTCCCGGGGCTGATTAGTTTAGTTTATAGCAGTTATTGTATATGTGTCAACTCAATGTGGGGAGTGAAATATGTTTACCGGGGGTCTCTTTAAAACTAGCCGCTCCCCATAAGCAGGCGAAGCAGCCCTTTATTTGTGGGTTAAATCGCGGGTGCTGAGTGTTTGCGCCCCTCCCGCAGCGCTGCATGGTGGCCCGCCATGTTTGAATTCTCTATAATGCCGTTACATAACCGGCTTGCTAAATTAACCAAATTTATATTCCCCCAGTGAGGGTTCCGGTCCCACTGTAAATTTTCACAGACTTTTAGTAGGGAGTTTTTTTTATTCAGTTTGAAATTGATTTAATAATTAAAGGGTGATCGTGGATGCACGTTTTTAGGGATGATGTGAATAGGGACACGGAAGAGGCCGGATTATTGTAACTTTGAAGTACCTTGTAGTTCAGCCGTCGGGAATCCAGAATCGATTAAATTGAGAAGCCGCTTTAACCCCAAAAGGTTTATTTCAAATAAGTCAGTTCATTAGTGATTAATATAAATCCAGCTCATTAATCAACTCTGAAATGATCAAAGTAGTAAAGGAAACGGTATTGGACAAGGGAATCATTTCCCCCAGGGAGATCTCATATGTTGTGAATTGGGGCAAAACGTTTCAGAATTAATTGTGTACGCACGATATTCGATCAATAAAAAAATTTAAATCTTGTTCTGAACATTTAAAGATGTCAGATTTTTTTAGTTATACTGGCTGTGCTGTCTTAAGATTAGAGAAAAAAATGCAAGGAGTGGTCCACAAAGCGCAAATATCTGCCGATTCAAAGGGAAATTCATACATTTTGTAGAGTTAGGAAGGCAAAAGGTTGTTAACTTCTGTGTTCTGTGCTTTTGCTGTTTTTTCACCTGTCGAATAACATCTGGCTGCACCTCATAGCAACTGCTGTTAAAGGTAGGAAGCTTGAGACATCTTGTTGCTCTCAGGGCAAAGACGAGAGACAGACAACACAGCGTTTGTGACGTTGAATATTTAATGCTACTGAATCAGTAGTGATGGAGTTAATTGACAAAAAACCAACCCAGCATGTTCTGAGAGTTGGTTGCTTTCTGTGTCTGGATCTGGAAGTCGTTCAGCACAATAGAATTATCAGGGTTTTTTTTTTTTTACGAAGATGCAGAGCCATAGTCATTTTTTAATGTTTCATGATTTTAAAAACATGCTGCAAAACCCATCTGTTTGTATTTCTTGCACAACCAGTTTGTATTTTCTTCCAGTGACTCTCCCTTGCCAGTGACTTCACGTGTCTGTTTTGTAAAGTTCCTTGAATCTGAATCGGTGGGAGTGTCTCAGCATTTGACAAACACAGTCTTCGTGGACAGAGCCTTGATTGTCGTCCCTTATGCTGAAGGTTGGTGCTTTATGTTTTCTCTTCCCTGTTCATCTTTGTTTTAAAAAAAATTGCACAACTGTAGGGTGAAACATAGTGCTCCTAATGGACCCTTGGTATACAGCAGAATGGATGGGTCAATCAACAGGTTGGGTTCCTTCATGGGGCTGCTTATTTGGAGCAGTAGTTTGTATAATGTTTCACTAAAGATTTTCAGAACCGTAATACTGCATGAGCTTTTGCCAGATTTAGGACCATATATATCTGGTATGACTTGTGAATTGCCTTCTAGGCTGCATGCAAGTCCATGCTGTATACCAAGGTCTGAAACTGGGTTTGCTTGGAAAATCATAGTGAGGCTGTGGCCATGGACTCTCATAGGGGGTGAATCTAGCTTTCATGTGTAACCATGCTCTTCCAATTTAGATTATTCACTATTAAACTTTTCTCTGTTATTTGTGTGTGTGATTTTTGTAGTGGAGAAGGCAATTGCAGAGCCCCCTCCTTGATGACTGAAACTGCTCCTCTGCAGCCAACAGGGGATTGTAGACAATTACAAAACGCCAGCAAGCATTCAAGCCCCCCACTGTTTTCCTGGTGTAAACACTTAACTCTCTTCTCTTGTTTTTTGTGTTTTAGCCCGTTTTCATCCAAAGGGGATAAAGCGAATTTCAGAAGTCAGTTTGGTATAATGAAAGCATGGCGATACTTTTGTATGCCATATAGAATCTCTTGTTTTTGGAAACACATGGGATATTTTATGCATATTTGAATCACGTGGTTTTCAGGAATATAAATATGAACTCTTGCAGTTTTGGTTTAAAATTTAATTCATATGGGTTCATATATTAAACCCTCAATTAAATTTGATAATCTGGAATTAAATAGCTTGGGACACGCAGAGTAAGATACTGAAATTGTGCACTGAAGTTTTGCTTGTTTTAGTATTTCTGGTTCGTATGGGGGAACAACTTGCCTATTTTATTCCGGCTTCATTTGCCCCGAGTAAACATCGCCAACGCGAACAGGGGTGCTGATGATGCATTTGCTGGTTTTTAAAAAAGAAAAAAAAAATCTATTTTTTTGGAATTTACTGCTCGTTTAAATTTGTGCTTTGTGAAAACTAAGTTGCTGCATGTGGCAGAATCTGTACTTATTTATACAAACTCTCCCCAAACTCTGGGACGCATATCCAAGTGGTATTTGCACTGACGCATTGCAGTATTGTGGTGTAAAGTCCTTATTAGTCCACTCCACATGACGCGAACAAAGGGTCTGGTACCATTTTTAACGGTGGTTTTTCTTTTTTGTTGTTGTGTTTTACAGTTCTTTTTCCTGGTTCAGCCAGTCATATACCAGGCCCTGCTGAAAATACCACCCAACAGTTTTGTCTTCAGCAGCTAATCCTGTTTCTCAAGTGGCCTTTCTGTGTTGTGTGTCTGTAAAGATGACAGTGTTTGAAGTGAAATTGATTTCAGATTTATGCACACCCATGGATCATCTCATAAGATTACGTTCATTTTTCTTTCTTTTGTTTTTTTGTCTTCAGCATTGGGAACATGTGCTGCTATAACCATGGCTTTTGCTGGCTCTTACCTCTAATTCTCAAAGGCTAGTGTTCTTGGCTTTTTATATCTGGCATGTAAAACAAATGCCTGGTCTTGTCTACACTACATTACTTTAAGGGTAAAGGTAAATAGAAGTGGCTTAGTTTTCGCTGTACCAGGTAAGGAACCGAGGATGTTTGTCAACAAATCTGTTGACTGTCTGGAGCAGCACAGTAACCAGCAAAAGCCCATTAAAAAGGATTTTGTTAAATGTTTATTTTTTGTTTTATGGTAAGTTGAGCCATTGATAGTAAACTGTACCATGCTGTTGACTCCAAAATCATAAACTTTTGTTTTGTGTATCTTGGTTTTTTTGTGTGCTTTATAGCGAAGCAGCCGGCGCGAGTCGCTTGTTCATAAAACGTCTTATGAAACTTGAGAGCACACCCCACTGGAGATCCGGCTGTGCTTGCTTACGTTTGGTTCATGACTTAAAAAACAAGTACAAGGTGATACAATCTTGGCAGTGTTAACCACAGTAGTGTGTATTGTGACATTTTATTTTTCTCTTAGTGTTTCTGCAATAATGCGTAGAATGAGGGAACACTTTCAGATTTGCAGATGTGAAAGGAGGAAATTTTGATATGCGTACGTATGTATTTTTGGATGATTGAGTAGATGTCTAAGGTGCTGACTTTTTGTTGTCTGGTTGTGTCGTGGATGTTTGATTGCCCCCATTAATTCCCGTTTGTTTGTCTGCAGGGGTCATTCCCGATGAGGCCAAAGCTTTGTCGCTGTTGGCTCCAGCAAATGCTGTCGCAGGCCTCCTGCCAGGTGGTGGTCTTCTCCCAACTCCAAATCCGCTTGCATCGGTTAGTCAAGTGCAACTGTCTTTGCCTCAACTATATTCATTCTATACAAGAGATGTAGGCCATCAGATGCATTCACTGCCAATATCTTTGAGTCATTCTTGCAGTCCTCACTAGGGCAGCCATTACTGTATATCTAGACATGAGTCCTTCCTTTTGCAGATTGGAGGGGTCCCATTGGCTGCCCTAGGAGCTCCTGCCCTTGACCCTGCTCTTGCTGCTCTGGGCTTGCCAGGGTCTAACATGAATTCCCAGGTAAGTCGGACAGTTGATCTACTGATTATTGAATTATTTGCTCTTGGCATTTTTAACTTTCTGGAATAATTAACTTAGGAAGAATAACTTTATTCTTTCCACAGTCTATGACTACTGATCAGCTTCTGAAGCTTATGACTTCTGTGGATCCCAAGTAAGTATCTAATTTGCCGGTGGCTTTCAGCACAGAATTAGGTGGTATGGTTTTATAGCTGCTAAGAGCAAAAAAAATGTTTTGAATTGGTAGATAATTGTAGTAATTGTGCCACTCTTACATGCATGCCTTCTAGCTCTAGCCTCTACATTGGATGTGTTTTTGCAAATTACTTTTGTATTTTTTTTCTTATGTATTGGACCTTAGATGTGGAACGCTTAGAAACAGGGCTGCAACTAACGACGATTTTGATAATTGATTAGTCATTGACTATTAAAACGATTAGTCGACTAACCGGATTATAAATTGCATAATAATAAAATGACTCCTATTTGGCTACCAGATTTTACATTAAGCATGAGGTTGTTGTTAGACTTGGGGAAAAAAACACATGTAAAATGGGAAAGAGCTGTCATGCGATTGACTGTGCAAATAGCTCCTATTTCATGTTGAATCTTTTTAGATTGCCAAAAACTAAAGTATAGGATGTGGATTATTCACACAGATACCTGATCCATCAAAGAGGTCTGGATCGGTGCCGACACCGATCCAAATTTGATACAATCTTTGTTATAATCAGGGCTGCATATAACTGGTACACAAGTACGCATTCACCTTTAAAAGCGATTTGTGTAGTAATCCATTGCTGTGACAGTGCAAATGTGTACGTATTTTATAGTTTATATTTTATCCCATTGCTATTCCTCTTAACGGCAAAGAAAAGCAAGACAATGGACTTCAAAACTGCTGTTTATTTTTAACGGCACATAAGCTCTCGCGGCACTTGCGACATTGGAGCCACTGTCATGAATCTTGAGCTTTGGAATTTTGGCTTCTTTATCTATTTAAGCAATGGGTTTCTCATTGTTTTCCAACCTTTTTTTAGCTACTATTAGTGAATGAGAATTTATGACACACCACTGACTTCCAAACAAATACATTCTATTCCGATCTTTTTTGAAAATGTGAAATATACTACTACTAGCTTATTATGCCCTATTATTATTATTGGATATGCCAGGCAACAAGAAGCCCATGCCATTCACCCTTTTGCACATCTCGTCTTTGTTTTGGCACATTAAAAGGCTTTGAGACTGAAGTGACGCTGAATCTTGGAATTACTTCCTCCTTACTATGAAGTTTGGCATCTTAAACACACGTTGGGAAATGGCTAGCAGCCTGTAGGCTACTCCACAGCCGTCAATGTTTAAGCAAACTGCCAAAACCATAATGTTTATTTTTAGGAAGAATAATTAAATCATAATTAATCAAAAGAAATGCAGCCTTTCCGACCCCCCCCCCCCCCAAATTTTTCCCCTTCGTATCTAAATCTCATTGTTAACCTTTAGTGCACTAAGTTGGCGGAAATCAATCATAGCGATGAAAAACTTTAATCCGAGTGTCCCAGACTTTAGAGCGTTTAATGCGCGATGATGCCTGATTTGCAGCCGCCATTCTTCTACCTATTGCTGAATGCTATTGCGCAAGAGCAAATCTCACCAGTGTGGTGTATTGGTGCAGTCTATTGGAAAGAGGTAGTATTGCACAGGTAGAAAATTGGGAATTTAAAACGTCTCTCTGTTTAAAAATGTGTCTGGCGACAGTAGAGCGGGGCGATATGGCCTAAAAATTAAATCAGATTTTTTTTTTTATTTTCCCCTTCTCTACTCAAAATCAAACTACAGATGACAAATAAATGGTTCAAAACAAGTTTTAATTATATATTTTAATTAAGTGCAATCTGACAAGCCAAAACCAAATCATTACCGTGTTTGTGAGTCTGCTACAGTGTTTGGGTGCGCTGCGCTAATTTACCCATAAAGAACGGTGCGCTCACGTGTAAAATAAGTATTAAAATCGGTTTTCATAAAAATGCATCGTGCTAAACTGTAAATTCGAATTAATCGATATGATCGATTTATGGCCTACCTCTAGCACAAGGTCATCCTGACGGGAAGAGCCGTCCATCTCTATTTCTGTAGCATATTTTTCCCTCAGAGTGCTCTACTCTCACAAGTCAGTGGTTAATTACGTGCGCCATTATGTGGTAGGACAATATTGCCTCTAAATTATTCTGCCATTGGTGCAATTACAAATGTATCTAATTTTTATTTTAAAAATTGCGATACCTAGATTTAAGAAAAAATTTAATCGTCTTAAAACATAAATTTGAATTAATCAAAAAAATCTAAAGAATCACCCAGCCCTAGGCGACAATTATCGGCAATCAAAATAATCTGCGACTCAACAAAGATCGACAAAAACAATGTTGAATAATCGTTCCACGCTTACTTAGAAGCATTGCATGTTTGAGTACTGGTGGGGAAACTGTGTAATCCTTCCTGCACTCTGTTTCAAAAACAGTTCTTTGCATGCTATAGGGCAGGCTAGATTGCTTGAATGCCGTTTTTTAATACTTAAAGCATGTCCATGAAATACTAGGCATCAATAGAAATGTGTGTTTATTTTTCCTTTTACACCTGTATTGGTCAAAATGTGAGTTAATTCTAGGCTCTGTTATTTTACATATATCCTTCCGGATGTTATCTGCCATCAAACCTGACATTTTACTTCATTTTTCATCCATTCCAGGTTGAATCACATGGCCTCAGGAATGAATCTGAACCCAGGTCTGAAGGCCGATTCCTCCAGCAAAGAGATTGAAGAGGCGATGAAACGGGTCAGAGAAGCACAGTCTTTGATCTCTGCTGCGATCGAACCTGGAAGTGAGTGCCATTCTGGGAGATCGTGGTTACGGTCCTGCAACACTGTGACACTCTTGTGCCATTGTTTGTGAGCCTAACAGCTGCTCTTTTCAGACAAGAAAGATGATAAGCGGAAGCACTCGCGCTCCAGGTCGAGATCAAGGCGGAGGAGGTCTCGTTCTCGGTCACGCCACAGGTGAAGATGGACTTATTAAAATTGTGAAGGGCTAGAAATTTAAGTAAACTTTCAGCTTTTCAGGCCTTGTAATTGACAAACAGTTATAATATTCAATGTCTGTGTGCAGGAGATCAAAGAGCAGGTCAAGGAGGAGGTCACACTCAAGGAGTAGAAGGCGTTCTAAGAGTCCCCGGAGGAGAAAATCTCACTCGAAGGAGAGAGGCAGGCGTTCTCGCACCAAGTCGAGGTATGAGCCCCCCTCTCCTGCTGCCTTGCCTGGATCTCGTGATGTATTTAGTTGCTTTTACATAGATGATTTTCTGCTGGGATTCTGGGTCAATAAGCTTTTTTTAAATATTCTGTTCAACCCTAGGGATCGAAAAAAGGAAGAAAAGGTTAAGAAGCGGTCAAAAACTCCCCCGAAGAGTTATAGTACCACTCGGCGATCCAGGAGCATCAGCCGGTGAGTGTTGGCATGAGTGCCCCCCTCTGCAGGTGTGGGGCTGACTGAGGCTAGAGCTGGTATTTCCTGGGCACAGCCACTAAGTAGCCATCTCTCTACATGCAGTAGGCGTAGGCGAAGCCGCACCACCAGTCGGTCGCCAAAGAAGTCAAGATCTCCAAAGAGGAAGCTCTCCAGGTCCCCCTCTCCAAGAAGGTACTCTCATGAATTTGAGTATTGGATTGCATACGGAGGTGGAAGGCATCACGACAGTGACTTACATTAACCTGACTTCCGTTTTGCATGTGAACCACCTGTTTATTGTGGCTGTAACAATCTTCCTCACCTTGTGTGTTTTGTGATCTGCAGACACAAGAAGGAAAAGAAGAAGGACAAGGACCGAGAAAAGGAGAGAGACAGGGATCGTGAGAGAAAGGAGGAGAAAGACAGGAGCCGTGTGGAAAGAGAACGGTCTACCAGCAAAAAGAAGAAAAACAAAGATAAGGAGAAAGAACGGGAAAAGAAGTCTGACAGTGAGAAAGGGGACGTTAAGGTAACTCCTGTTTTACTTTGGTTTTTGCATACAAATAGTGAAGTGACCTTTGGACCAGCTACTATGACTGTCTAAATGAGGTGACCTTTTCCTCCAAACCATTTTTGCATAAATATGTATTTGAGGCAAGATACGGTATGAGCAGCATGTTCGCAACATACTGCATTTACTTTTCTTATACTAATTATATAACTTACACAATTTAATTGTTCAGTGTTCTATCAAACTATATTCAGATTTATCTTAATGGGCCTTATCATACAGTTTCAAATGGAAAGACCCATTTTGGGACTGTGGATAATCAGCATTACAAACATTATATAGCTGGCAAAATTAGTGAATTTGTCAGAATAACTGCATTTGCCCACATTTGGTTGATCCGCTCGTTTTGCATATAAAGATTTATGGTGCATTTCCACTGCCTCCAAGAAATGAGTTGTACCACAAACTGATGGTTTTCCCTGGTAAATGTGATCCGTACTCTGCTGACATGGCCCTCCTTGCTAGCAGGAACGAAAGTCTGACCAAACAGAGCTGCTTAGTCTAAATGCTTGGAACGGTTGAACGGAATGGATTCAAAATTTATGCAAGACAATGATAATTCTGCTAGCATTTGATGCTAACATAACAGACATTCTCCCAATTGTGCTAGTGGAAATTAGCACATAGTAAATCTTGACGTACCCAATGTGAACAACGATAAATGTCTTTGGTTTTATGTCACTGTCTTTATCCAGACCCTGCTGGATGAAGCAAAGTGGGACTGTGCTGTAACTAGTCTCTTCCCGGTACTGCTTGGATAGGGCTCAGCTCCTATACGGCAGTAGGAAAGTGCTATTAAGTTCTACTAAAATTGTTCTACTCCCACCTGCCTCCTCCCATTATCAGGCTCTATTGGTTCATTTCCATCTTATGAGTAAAGCCAGGTTTTCTTCTCACTAGGCATAACGCTATCTCCAGCCCAGTTTCTGAAGCATCATGTATATTTAGCAATGCCGCCAACAGATCAGTCTGAAGTTATCCAAGTTGTTTTGGTTTTGATATTTGGTGTTCTGTAAACACACTCTCAGTCCCATGTTTGTGTTTAAATGAATCAGACTTCAACTGCAATGCTGCTTAATGTTCAATTTCTCCAGGTAACCAGGGACTATGATGAAGAAGAACAAGGGTATGACAGTGAAAAAGAGAGGGAGGAAAAGCGAGATTCTGACCTGGCGACATCTCCGCACCTCAAAGAGTCAGTGGAGACTGCAGGGGAGGCGGTGAAGGAGCCTAAAGTCAATGGTGATGATCACCATGAGGAGGACATGGACATGAGTGAATGAAGGTGTACCCCATGGTTCAGCTTCAGGGCCACCCCATCATTATTCATGTATTCCTATCATTTGCGTTTTCTGTTCTTTTTAAAAGCAACAACTGATATGCTTAACAACCCAAAAGCTGTCAGGTGAATTGAATAGCAGTCTTAAATTTAGATGTATAGTTTTTTAATATTTTAATACAATTTCCATCCTTTCTGTAAGACAGTGTAGGATTAGTGGGTTTATTTCTCAGAAGGTGGAATTACTTGTGCATGTTAAATTTTCTTTTTGGTTCTAATCCATATTTGTAAACGATATACAATAAAAATGGCATTATTAACAGGTTTGATTTTGTTAAATCAAGAGCCTGTTTATTAAAATAAGCCTTGGTCTCCATGCACAGTTTTTTTATGGTGGGCAGGGGGGGGGCTTCATTTATTCCTGCACTATACCAACATGAAATACTGTCCTCCGAATGACTTGTGTATATTAAAATATTTCATAATGATGATTTTGGTTGTTGTAGATTAGATTGAACTTGATTTCTGTTTGGAAACCATTCTTTCTACAGCTGTTTAATGCAGTTTGACTGGAAATATACCCTCAATCCAGACCTGTTCTGTATCAAGTCTTGTGATTTAATAGTTATCAGTTCCCACTGAAATACTCTATGTAAACTGGGTTGAATCCTGTGCGTGAATTAGACCACACTGTCAGTATATAATTTGTAACGTTACATCAGTGAAGATCTTTGATAATAAAAGTTGATGGGAAAATATTTACCTTTTTGGTCTTTAAGAGTAATATTAGTGTTACAGAATCGAAGAAAAGCCAGTATTACCCATTACGAGCCATCTTTTCTGTGTCATTTGATAGTGTCAATAGCTGTATCATGGCTTTGTGTTAAGCCACTCAAAATCCACATGCCATCCTAATTGTGCAATAGTTCACTGAGAAATATCACTATCTGTAACCAATGATGCATGTAACAGCTGGAGTTATCTGCTCTGATGATGCATTGTGACAAGTGTATTTTGAATTTGAATGTTGTGAAGTTAAGCATCTAATGCTGTAAGTCCACTATTTTTGTGGCTTTGCGTACTTGTATCAAACCCGAAGTTCACTTCGCTAGGACTGAGGAAACGTAACATCTATATGGTTCATAAACATAGACCTACCAGGCAGCTGGTATTTAAGAACATAAGAAATTTACAAACGAGAGGAGGCCATTCGGCCCATCAAGCTCATTTGGGGAGAATTTAATAGCTCAGAGTTGTTAAAATCTTATCTAGCTCTGATTTAAAGGAACCCAGGGTATTAGCTTCTACTACACTAG